>APFE031595320.1:0-13768 GCA_000404065.3 Pinus taeda | reverse complement strand
TAATTAATTATCAACCCAAAATTATTAGTTATAATTAATCAGAAATATTTTCTTAAATAAATTATAAATTACAAGAGCCTGGACTCAAACATCATTCATCTCATTTGACTAAAATTTTAATTGAATAAAAAAATAAACGCAAAATTATTAATTATAATTAATCAGAAATATTTTCTTAAATAAATTATAAATTACAAAAACCTGGACTCAAACATCATTCATCCCATTGTCCTTTGCACTTTAAGGTTTTTTATTTTATTTAATGTAAAGTTTTGCTTTTATAATAATTATATTAATTCAATATTACATTTTATATTAATTACATTTATTTATTTTCTAAATTATATTAATTTAATATCATATTTTATGTCAGTGATGTTTGATGATTCATTTCATTGTCCTTTGCACTTTTACTTTTATATTGTTCATTCAATTGTAATTTGCACCTTTGCATTTTTTTGATAGTTTATCATTTTATTGAAACTTTGTAAATCATTATTGTCCATGTTGTTTTGGTGGTAGCTAATTAATAATGGATGAAATTGTTTTCGGATCAATTTAAGTCCATTTTGGTCACATGAATTCTAAGATACACAAGTTCTAGTTTCATGAATTAAAGTCCATCTTGGTCACATGAATTCTAAGATACACAAGTTCTAGCTTCATGAATTAATAGTTCTTTATGTTTGCAAACAATTTTGTCTGTAGTTAAATTATCAATGGTTAAAACATTTTCTTCCATTACATTAGCAAATATGGTAGGTTTTCTCAAAGATTTTAAGTGGTGATAAAGACCTCTTTTTGTTCGTCATTTTTGTTGTCTTTTTTCCAAGTGATCCTTTGTGGTTTCATTGTTCATCTTCATCTTCCTCTTCCTATTCTACATTGTGTTTTCCTTGTGTGTCATTTCCAGTTTGGTCTTCTTTCCTTTTGGCTTCTCTTAAAACCCCCATATTTTTGGTGGGTGTAAGGATGGTAGCTTACAAATATTCTATGTCACTCATCTCATAGATGTGGGAAACTCCAAATTCATTCAAGGTCTCCTCACTTATTCCTTAGGCATATGTAGGCTCACCAATTTAGTGGTGACAAATCCTCTTCTTATTTCTCAATTTTCTTTTACCAACAATCCCTTACAGTTTCATTTTCTCTACCACTTTTTTCACCATTGTATTCATATTTTTATTTTTCAAGGTGTTTACATTGTGTTTAGTTTAGTCTTTGGTCTTATTTCCTTGTGGTTTGTCTTGGAAACTACATCTTTTTGGTGCGTCTAAGTATGGTGGTTTGCAAACATTTCCATGGATCTCATCCCATGGAACGGCCAAACCCAAAATCCATTAAGGGCCTCCCACTTCTTCCTTGTGCATGGATAAGCTTTCCAAATTGGGCATGCGAATCATCTCTAAAAAGTTAATTGTGGATGAATTATATTTGTCATTTTTGTTATCTTTCTATCAAGTGCTTCGATGTGGTTTCATTGCCTCTGAATCCATTTTGACCTTTTCCTTCCTCTTTTTATTCCACATGCTGTTTTCCTTTTGTTTAGTGTATTGTTTGGTTTTCTTTCCCTGTGGATTGCCTTTACAACCATATTTTTAGGTAGGTGTAAGGATGACATCTTGTAAATATTTAATGTCATTCATCCCATGGAAATAGGAAACTTGAAAATTTTCAAAGTCTTCTCACTTCTTCCTTGTACAAAGACAAACATGCCAATTTGGGCTTCCAATTCATCTAAAAAAAAGTTATGTATTGACTAAGACCTCTCCTTATTTTCCATTTCTTTTTCTTATCAAGGACTCCCTTATGGTATCCTTATCTCCACCTTCTCGTTCATATTTGCATAGCTTTGTCATCTAAATGGTGTTTTCCTTATGTTTTGTTTAGTGTTTGGTCTTCTTGCATTATGATTTGTCTTAACAACTCCATCATTTTTTCTACATTATGGAATTACATAAGATTTAGATTTATCCTCGAGTAAAAGTTGAATGAATATCCCTTTCCATTCCAAAATATCATGTATCAAGTTAAATGTATTTTTAATGTGTAAATTGCCTTCTTATCTTGGAGTTTTTTTTTTTTAATATAACATATTATAAATGTATATGTAGCTTTTTAATTTTTTAATCCTTTTACTTAATTACTCCAAAAATGGCCAATTATTGCAAATGGTTGACCTCATCATCTTGAATCCTATTGGTTCTTATAAAGTTGATTTTGGTTGTACGTTTTTTATATTTTTAATGTGAAAATTGTGATCTTATGAGTTTTTTTTAATAATTTTTACTAATATATAGTTTTTTTATTTTTTAATATTTTTACTTTTTTACTTCAAAAATGGCCAATTCTTCCCAATGGTTGACATCATCATCTTCAATCCTATTGGTTCTTATAACGTTGATTTTGGTTGTACATTTTTGTTTTGAGGCCAAATTTTGACCTCAAAACTTCTCTAATGGTTGTAAGAGGATTATCATTAATTTTTACCACTCACAAGCCACTTTTGGAGGAGACCATTCCATATATTGAGGAGTATGGCTTGAAACATGGGAGAGTTTAATTGATTTGGAGACTATATTTATAATATTTTGACCCATTCACCATGCATCCTGCATATTATTGTATAGGTGGCATAAACACCTCAAATTATGGAAATTTCGGTAATATTTTTGATAAATTTGGCAAAGATTTTTGTAAATTCAAGTCACAGCTATCAAATTTCAAGATTTTGGGTGCCCTGGAATTTTTTGATGGTGCCGAATCCATTTCCAGCATAGAAAACATGATTCAAACATTTCTACTACAAAATTTCTTGAAATATTTTTACGTAGATTCCGGCCACTTTTTGTTGTCCGGGCAATTCCTCCAAAATTAAACCATCCTAACTATGAATCTATCAATGCCTAGAAATATCAAATCCCTTGAGATGTAAACTTCTTTTAAAGTGAGAAAAAATTGATCTTTCTCTACACTTACTAAATTCCATATCAAAATAGCTCTAGGCTAGTTTATTATTATGTTCCAACAACATATAAAATTTTGAGACTTAAACATAAATGCATATTATATTTGTTGAGAATTTTCAAATCTTCATAAATTCACATTTTTGTATTTTTAATCATAATTACTATTACATATTTCAGAAATGAGATGAATGTACATTAAAACATAAAACTTTTGCAATTAAATTTTTATGATATAATTTATTTGTAATTTACTTATTATGAGTTTTAGAAGGTTTTGTTGTGTATATTTTACTCTCATTTATATAATAGAGATATATTGGAATCAGAAATTTAAGTTATCAATTCTCCACAATCTAAATAATTAAATTTAAATTGTGAATTTTTTTTAATCTAAATAGTCCAAAATTTTTAAAAAATACTAAAACTATAACCACTCAATATATAATAATTAAATACAGAAAATTAAATTATATTTATGATAAAAATTATTAAAACTTACACTTCATAGGAAAGTCCATACATCCTCTATTTCTGATTGCAATGATATCATTTCCGACCATACTCTCAGCACGACTGCTTATTTGTGCTTCAAGCTTTTGACCCAGTCGTACACGGTACAGAAAGTCTGTAGAATGGTCATGACGAGAAGAAGAATTCCAACAAACAGAGCAACACCCTTTCCTGGCTTAGACAGATGGTCCCAATAGAATTCCCACACCACTTTTTTGACAATGCTCATGTAATACTTTCTGATAAGCACTTCCTTGAGTGCATAGTTGAGATCCTGGGGAGGCTCCAAATGGCCCTTGAAGATGGGATGACAAAGGCCGTTCCACATCTCGGCTATGCTCTCGTCACTCATCATCACACTTCCGCGAAGAATGACTTGCGATTCCCGGAGCAGTCGAACGTCCTCGGCTGAGTCGATGAGGCAGTCCATGAGGCCGACGTAGCGCGTCATGTGGTCGCCACGGGTGAAGTCATTGAACTCCAAGGCGAGCATGTTCCTTAACAACACTTCAGTCTGCATTTCGGATACGGTGATCTGGGGAAGGTGCAGCGTGCCCGAGTACTTGTCGAATCGGATCTTATCATTCACGGTGGAGAAGGATTTGAATTGAATGCCACCCTTTCCCAACTCCCCCGCGTTGTATGAGTTTAGAATATCATGTCGCCCTTCATTGGATGGATGCGTCACACGGAAAAGGGTGAAGACCGCTGCAATGACCACTTCAACACCCTCTTCCAGAGAGTGCTTCATTCTTCGAAATACAGTCTCTCCTTCCCCATCTATTACTTTTATATGCACCAACTGCGAAAGGAATGCGTGCAGGCAACCCAGAAAATGCGGCTGATCAGTATCATTAGGGATTATGTCGAATTGATTGAAAGGAGACAACTCTGCACTGAACTTCTTCCTCCATACCTCAGTGAAGTCCTGACTGATCTGCTGGCCTGCATCATTTAAAGCCTCTCTCAACACAAACAGCGGGAGCTGATTCTCCAGCTTCAGAATGTCGCACTTTATAGAGACTTCAAGCCTCCTTAAACATCTCATGTCGCCATCTGATGATTCAGAGGGACTGGATAAGAAACGTAACAGAAAGGATGAATCTATCGCCATCATGAGAGCGAAGTTCTGCAGGTACTCGCCATCCTTAGGAATTGGGCAGTCATAGAATTCTTCAATCTCTTGCCGCTTTCCTTTGATCTTTTCTATCATTTCCTCTTTTCTTTTGTTGCAATTCCGCCAGAACGTAGCCGCTGACTGGACTTTGTACGCCTCCGCTGTTGATATCTTTAGCTCGCGAAATTCGTAACTATTTCCCGCAGACGAAGCGGCCGCAACTTTTTTCTCCAGTTTGGAGTGGTGGTACGGTCCCAGGGAGACGAAGTGTGGTATGTACGCCTCTGGTTTCGCATCCAAGAGAGCATTGGCTACGCGCGGAACCTTATCTTGCATTTTAAATCCCATTTAAACTTTATGTGTTTATGTCTTGAAATTGTCTTTGATTTTTAAATTGTCTTCAATTGATGCATTTGAATTTAATGTATATGTTATTATGCTTCTATTTTGTTATATGTATATTAAATTATGTTTATGATTTGCAGACCCTCAACAGGGTGAAGACGAGGATCAAAGTGCAGTCTCAATCCTTTCGTGGAACGACACTATAGCCAGTATCACAAATAAGGATGTTAGGGCCCAATAGTCATGGAAGACACGCGAGATGGATAAAACCTCTGTTATTTTTTCTATTAGGTGTACTTTGTCTTTGATGCTAGATAACATCAATAGGTTGATCAAGACATACCATAGGGCAGGCCCACAAACCCACCTCCTATATTACATACATAAGATTAGGAGGCTAGAGGTTAGAGGCCCACATACTTGGAAGGAAATGAAAGATGCCACCAAGAACATTGATATTTGTGGGGAGTTTTTTGACATCACTTCAGAATGTCATGATATATATGTTGGTTCGATTCTGCTAAAATATTTTAAAAATGTTGATGCATCCCCTTTTGATCAATTCATTGGAGCTTGGTGCTAGTTTCCTCACCATGACTAGGTCCCCATTTACTTTGCAAAGAATATATATGCAGAGTTTGTGATACATGTGAGGCCAAATTACACCATCACCGGATCTATGTTTTATGGACCCAGTTTGGTATGTAGTTATGAACGTGTCGGGGCTCATAGGGATCTTGTGCATGTAGCACCACCTTCAATATTTTCACCACGACCATATCAGAGAGTGGTATTTCTGACATAGCTAGAGTAGTTTTCACAACTTGACGTTGAGACTAGGCATACCATTATAGATAGCATGTAGAGGTAAATGGCCATTGCACATGTCGCATTGTGTGGAGAGATAAGTAGAACACCTTTGTTGCCTCATGGCCCACCAGTTGCATTACATGATGATTCATATCTCGAGAGTCTAGTGTATGACCAACTTTTTTCATATGCACATATGTGTCGTGATACCATCCATGACACTTGGAGGGTGCAAAACCCATGTGACATAGAATAGATACATATATATGAAAATTTTGAATCTTATCATCAAATTTTACATTATTTATATTAATACGTTTGTATCAGATTGCATTTATATTAATAATTTCATGATAACATACATGCACAACCCAACTACACAAATGAGCTTCTGAGGTCATCTGACGGGGCAATTGACTAGTTAGAGAAACCTCCTCTAGTGCATATTTCCATGGCTCAGTATCCTCCACCTCATAACAGTCATGGACTAACAATTGAGGTGATTTTTTTTATTCCTTACATTTTAAAATTTTCTTTTTTTAAGTTGCATGTATGCATGCTAATTAATTCATAGACTAATTATAAATTTTCTTTTCCATTGTCTACACAGGCTGAGATGCAAATGAGTGCCAATGTTGTAGTTATGTGGATAGATGAGTGGGATGATGGGTATGAAGGAATTGAGCCATAGGAGAGGGAGCACCAATCCAGATTGACTAGACCCCCATCCTAACTAACTTCCATTTGTACTCGACTGAGTCATAGGTAGGCGACTATTTTTTTTTTCTCTGTAAAGACTATGCTACTGATATATTAAAAAACGAAAAAAATATGTACATAGAGGGTTAAACCTCTGAGAGTTCCGTCTCCCATTCTCTGTCAAGAAATCTTTAAAAAACTGGATGTACCTTCTGCTTTGAAGAGCATTGAACATTGCCTAAAGAACTAGAACAGACCTAGATGGAACCAGAGAGAAACCTTACAGGACTGAAAATTAGGCTAATAGCCCTATTACAAAGAGGAGAGTAGAACTGAAAGTTGGGCTTTAGCCAAACTAGAAAAATCTCTAAATAGTTCGTTGCTAAACATACTGAAAATAAACCCAGAAAATTGTAAAATCAAAAACAGAGTAGCTACCCTGATGCTGCAAGCACTGTACTGACATTTACTTGGGTTCTCTAGAACCCTGTTCATTGTCCTTATCCGGGGTGCGCTCCCAAGTGACCATCACGCCCTCTTCGACCTACATTGGATTTGCTCCCGGAGGGAGCTTGAGATACAGTATATTAGCATAAGTGTTAGCTGGCTCACCTTCCCTAATGTTCTCCTGAGACGATGCCCGCTGAGTTCTTTCCATGCTCTGAGTGTCTCCTTCTCTCCCCTCTGAAGGAGCATTAGGGATATCTTCCTCCAGACGGCTCTGCGACGAACTGACCATTTTGGAAGGCGATTGTTCCTTTGAAGCTTCCTCTGTGCTAACGAGCTCCTCCTCTTCTTCCGAGAAGATGACCATAACCAAAGCTGAAATTAGCGGTCTGTTCAACCTGCTTTTGAATTTGAATCTGGCTGATTGCACCGAATTGTTGATTGAAGGGCCAAACTCCTCAGAGGTCGGCGAGGAAGGCGAGACTATGGCTAGCGGTGAAATTCGACGAGGTGCAGGGCTGCCTCATTCTCCCGACCCTCCCCGGCTACCCGCATTGCGCCCACGTCTGGGAATTCCCCTTAGACGAGGAGCCATAAGCTTATGCTACTGCGTGACAAACCAGCTTGAAGACAGGGGGTGATATGACAAAAACTGAAAGCTAATTGAAAACCAGAATGAATACCAGACATAAAAAGGCAGGACATGACCTCTGAACCCACCGGTGAAAGACTCAGCGACCTGCCACTGCTTATCCTCCGCTGTGTGAGCCCAGCTTTCCACCCAGGCAACTACATCAGGTATGGAAGCCGAAAATGAACCCCAAATAGGTCTGAGAAGCCAAACCCAACAGATGAAATCAGAATTGGATTCCTTAGCGACTGCTTCAAGTAGTCGAAAGGAATGCCAAGGCGGCTTCGCCCGAGGACAAGGCAGCTGCTCCCGAGTGCAAGGCGACCATAGACAACCCCTGCAACATTCCTTAAGAGCATACAACCCAGAGACAACAACTTCCCCTGAGAATGGGCTTGGATCAGGCGACCATAAAATGACCAGAGTGAATGCCATCTGAACTTGGCTCGTCATCCGAATATTACCCAGCTGCGTACCTTGGGACTGCATCTGAATTAAATGGCATTGAAGGCCTTTCACCTCGCGTCGTTCTATTGATATGGGCTCGCTCTTGTCCACCTGCCCACTTCTTACAACGTGTGGCGGCTTCATAACTATCATTTAACACTCATTAAGATCACCTACATCCGGGTATAGGTAGGCGACTATTTAAATGCACAGTTCAAAATCATTTATTTCTAGATTGTTTATTTTGTACAAATAATGTTCTAATTAATTTGAATTTGAATGTGTTATATTGTAGTACCAATTATGGACCCTCACACTATGCAACAAAACACACATAAGAGTTATAGAAGTGATACTTTCTAGAGTGGATCATAGATAGTTTGTATATTATCAGGTCCATTTCATAGGGTACATTTTATGGATGCATGAACATTATTTCAATGTATGGATATTTATTTTTTCAGTTTGTTGATGTTCATGTGTATAATGTAATTTGTATATATTTTCATATGGGTAGTTAATTATCATACATAGCTAACTCGATAGCAACTTTAACTTCTCAGGAAATAGACTAAGAAAATAAGTACAATCTTAGACTATGATGCAAGTCATTTTGATATTTAAAATGAACTAAAATATATGTTCATGTTTCAATTAAAATACACAAATAAGATTGAAATACAATTTAAATTCAATTTTAAAAGATGTCCTCAACTAGTAATGTTCAACTAATAGCTTATTTTACTTCTTTTGAGGTCCTCTACGTCAGCTTAGTCATAACACATGATATACATTATATGTATTGGAATTTAATATACCAAAAAAAAAGTAATGATATGTTTTTAGATAATTTTATATAATTTAAACTTTCCTAAATTTAGTTGGCTATCAAATGTTTCAATCAATTCCTTAATTTATGACATTCAATTAAGAACATTCAAGAAGTAGAATTTTACAAAATAACAATTTTGAATTCTAGGTTCACAAGCTAAAAAATAAGTAAAATCTTACTATAATGCAAGTCAGTTTAATACTTAAAATGAACTAAAATATATCATGTACATCAATTTAATATTGAATTTGTAGAAAGTGTCTTTTAGTGCACAATCAATGTATGTTAAATTACAATGATTTTAATTTAAATGTCAATATGTAAAGTACTAATAATTCTTGTTCGATTTTGTTTCTTATGAGGTTATCTAAAAGAGCTTAGTAGTCATAACATGATATATATATATATATATATAGCACTTTTTACATTCGAATATGAAGCATGTGTGTAACTCTTTCCATGTTTTATATCAAACTGACGCATGACATATTTATTAATAACATAAAAATATTTCAATGTTGTTCATAACCTAGATTGTTGAATTTCCATTTTAAGTAAAATTATATATCAACTTGTTTGTTACATAAAATAGATTTTATAGAAACCAAATATATATGCCATGTATATAGATCTATAAAATGTCTTGCATGCTCAACATGAATACTATACACATGACATTTAAAAAATTTAAGATACAAATTTTTAATTAAATCTCAATCTAAATCCCTATCGATTCTAAATTTTAATTAAATTTTAGATCTATGGGGTTCACATAAGGATCTTATCCCTAAAAATAGAACCTCATTTATATTTGTTTTACTTTATAAACTTAAGCACCTCAAGGAAACTAAAGCTTATATAAGATTTATGTACACCATTATGAATCCATCCTAGATAAGAGGGAAACATTTCTTTATTCAAAATTACAAAATTACAAGAGTATTCAACTGTCACATTTATAGATTACAAAAATCATACATTTGAGATCTCTTATACTAGATTAGATAACACTTGACTGTTATAGACTCAGCTTCAAGGATCGCCATTTGCATCATCTACTTATCTGGCCACTGACTCATAGGAATGCAAGTCTCCATAATATGTTCATGGTTTTATTTTGTCATCTTCTCTCTCCCGGGTTCACCTTTCTTTATTTTGATTTCTATGAGATTGATCTGAGATGCTATGACTACATTTATTTTTTGTAAGCTTAGTAGTTCCTTTATTTTTCATTAATTTTCACAAAAATGGGAAGGATACATCCATCATCAAAATGGTTAGGTGGCCTCAACCTTCCCAGAGGGAAACCAGATCTGTTGGCCACCTAACAACATGATAATCCATCCAAAAAAATATAGAATCATTCTATATATCCAAGCTATCAATGTTTGATTATATTTGAACTTCTTAACATCTAGATAACTATAAACATACTCGAAATGCTAAAAATACAAAAACTGTTACATATGCTATAAAATAAAACAAAGGGGAACCATCAAACTATTCATCTTCTGTAGAATCAACTAGAGTTGAATCTTTAGCAGTCAACCCAAAGAGTTCAAATTGCAATATGTAATGGATGTGCCTCTCAATGTGACTGAGGCGACCACTTTGTTGTTGTAGCTTAAATTTTAATTGCTGAAAATATTGACTATAATCCAAGACTGTTGCAGCCTACGTGACTGATACTAAGGGGATATGTTCCATTTCTTTCATTAGGAGGCTTTTCATCATCTAATACAAGTGCAGTGTCTTCTTGTATTGGGAGGTGTGACCCCAGGAGTAGCCCAGGTCTGGAACGAAATCATGTCATTCTTCCAAATCTAGATTGAGAATACCTGCTTTCTCATTAAGTTCAAATTCCCATTGAGCTATAAGCTGGTGGGACAGGGATGAGCCTACATGGTATGCCCTCACTATGTCCTCAATTATTCCAGAGCTGGGCTTCCATCCATGAGGTTTACCAGAGGAAGAAATTGAATTATAAGGTTATGATTTAACTTGATTCTCACAACCATTGGAGCCACGGGTGGCTCCAATTTTTTAGCTGCTACACGATCCAGGTGGTTTACTTTGAAATACCCAACTATCAAATTGAAAATACTTAAATAAAAGACCAATAAGAAACCTCAAGTGAACCAATGTCTAGGACCCGGGAGTGGCCATGGAATGCCCTTTGCCAGAGCACCTGTAAGGATAAACATTGTTAAGAGCCACATCTTAAACAAAACCTAGAATCAATGCCAGTTACCTGTCAGGGCGTTAAGAGAGAAGAACTTGTTGTAAGCATAGGTCATACAATATCCAAAGCTATTTAAGAAAGAGAGAGACCTTAAACCAATCACATGTGGAGGCCTTAATGGATTTTGGCCAGAACCACAAACTCACATATACAACCCAGATTGGATATGCCGGTAGAAGAACCAGGCGAGCCATGAATATCACAAGAGCCTAACTATTAAAACCCCCATATGAATTAACATAATTCTATAAATAATTGACAGAGGGGTAAATAAAACAAAACATCCATCGTACGGAGCCGAGACAACTAAACCTACATCCCAAGACCAGTCCTTCCTTATCTGCTTACACATCTCAGATCTTTCGTCCCCTAGAACCCACAGATAAGAGAAAGGATCCATGAAACAGAAGAGGCACAAAGTACTGAGTATATACCCGAGACAACCAAGCGAAGTCCATGGAAAGCAAACCCATGTTCTCCAAAGGGTTGGCGCGGTCTCCTGTCGAGGCTGTCTGAGCTCTTCATCGCGTTGATATTGAACCAATCCACCAACAGACAAATTACCAAAATGAATACCAAAAAGGCCAAGAGAATTCCTCATTGAAGCCTTATTTCCACCTTTCCTCCTCAAATTAATTACCTTGCTATGAACTTCTACCATACCATGTGAGTGGAGCATGTGGAGGGTGGCCTACCATGGGATCCGGACACATTCCATTATGTATTGGGATTTTCAATATGTACCATATCACACCCCGATCGAGGATAGGGATTTGGCTTGTGGGAAGAGCGTTGTCTCTCCTTATTGTCCTGATCTAGGATTATATTCACAGGTTGCAAGTCATTTTTTTATGGAGGGGGGGGGCAAGTTAGCTCCATAAATCTGCTCATGTTAGCACATCCCCAATTTGCTAGAAAATTTGTTGCTTTGTTTCCTTCTCTCAGAACACGTGAAGAGAGGATATATTCAAAGTGAAGAAGGATTTCACCAATTTCCTATACTAGTCTAGCAAGGCACCATCTATGGCCGAGTCTCTCCCATCCTATTCCTTGATTCAAATTCTTAACAATTTTCATTACAAGTTTTAAATCTCCTTCTATCACAAGCTTCCTGTAGCCCGCTCTAATGGTGATAAGGAGGCCCTGTTTTATAGCATTAAAATCTACCTCATTATTTTTAGCAAAGCCATAGTCCATTGCATATATTAATCTTGGTCATTTGCTTGAATCCCTAAATATCCCTCCATAACCCGTTTGACCTGGATTGCCTTTAGAAGCATCGTCGAAGTTGAGTTTAATAAAGCCTTATTGAGGTGCTGAGAAGTGTTTGGAAGATCCTGTAGGAGAAAATAAAAATTTATACAAATTTGGGGCGATCATAGAGGGGGATATATTGAGCAGGGTTAAAATTCTAGCCTCGTGAGGAGCAACTTGCTAGTCATTTGAATTCCATTTCTTCGCAAGAATCCTCTAATGTTCTGATTTATCCCTTGCCAAACAATCTCTAGGGGTTCTTAGTATCCTTAAAGATTATATTATTCCTTTCCTTCTAGATAGCCTAAAGGAGAAAGCCCAAAGATAAGGCCCACCCACGATTAAGCACTAGGATTGAAAAGATTCCCTTATGCCATAAGAGCAAGGTTTCTTTAATGCTATGGAGATCTCTGGCCATGTGACCAAATAAAGTTTCTAGTTGTCTCCATTGATGGTTGGCATAGGAGCAAGAGTTCATGATATGTTCCAAATACTCACCTTGATGGCCACACATGAGTCAAATTGAAGGACCATGCATACCCCGTTTTTGAAGTTGGTCCCATGTAAGAATCCTACCTTTGCAGACCATCCATAAGAAGTATGCTATTTTTGGCCAGAGCTTATCCACCCATATTTTATGCCATAGGTTATTACATTGGTTTTGAGGGTCCTTCGATCATAGGATATAAGCTTCTTTGATATTGAAGATGCCTCGTGTAGAGTAACCCCATATGAGAATAACAAGACCATCTTGGTGAGTAATTTTCCTTGATTTTAATTCTTTATCCAGTTGTTCCCATTGAATAGAGATGAGTAGGCTAGGTCAATCCTAAAGCGTCTTCCAATGCCTCCAACTTCAAGGGAGCATTGATAGTTTCCAAAATTGGTCTACCGTCTGATAGTTTTGGCTAGTAGTGTAAAGAAATATCTCCCCCAAGTCTTGGCAACTGAACAAAATTTCTCTCTGCTTCTAGGAATCTTGCTAGAATAGCGTTTTTTTTCCATTTCTGATTTCCCAGAAGAAATCATGGTTGATGAGGTCTTGGTTACCAACTACCAAATTCCATATAGAACACCCTTTGGGAGCATCAGGATATCTGAGAATATCCTCCATCCGTAGTGGCATACCATATTTCTTGTCCCATATATTCTTCCATAAGTCTTGTCCCCCCTTGATTTGTCTCCACCATATTTTAGCCCCCATAACCTTATTCAAGATGAATGGGTCCCTTAATTCAAGTCCTCCAGTCTTCTTGGGTTTGGTAAGGTTGTTCCATGATACTAGAGCCCATTTATTCAATTGTTTTGCTCCTCCCCGTAAGATTTTTTTGAAAATATCTACCATAGCATTACAAGAAGTTTTAAGGGAAACCATCCTTGAAAGATGTGTTGGGTTGTGTTATATTCTTTGCACATAGTTAATAGGGGGTTTGAGGGGTACCCGTAACCCCACTTTATGGGGTCC
>APFE031595315.1:0-17522 GCA_000404065.3 Pinus taeda | reverse complement strand
TTGCTCGCATTTATCTTCACATTTAAGAGTAAAATTTTAAATAAATAAAATAAAATGAATAACATACCAATTGACTTTTATTATTTGCAATCACATCACCCATCTATTAGTTATATAAATAAATAAAATGTTACCTTGTCATGCTAATACCAAGCATGATTCCCTACAATTTTTCACACATGTCAGCAACATGTTTCAAATATCAAGACATTATATATATTAATTTGAAATTGAACTTTATCAAGACTAACAACTATGTCATAACCAACTCATAGTCGTTAGTCATAATACTACAACTAACACCCACTTGCACTCAAGTACATATCATTTTTCTCAACACATATTATGTTAGTACAAACATATTAAAACAAGATCATTCCTTCATGCGATCTTATATACATGTACTCATATCATGCCACTACTCAAACATTCAAACAAACTGTAAACATGACATGTTAGATAAACACAATAGACGACATAATCAAACTCCTACCTCAATGTATCTAAGGGGAGGCTATCACATTTGCACAAGTCAGTCCGGATTAGTACAACACGATCTCACAAGCATATTGACTCATAACTAAATATCATAACCATAACCATCTCCATAGGCCAATCCAAATTAGCACGATACATAATAATGCCAATAACTCAATTGCAATGACCATAATCATGTGTGTATGACCATTATGCATATAACAACAATTTAACTACCATACATGACTATCTAATGCATGTGCATATGACCACCTTGAACAACTAAAATTTATCATGCATGTAACCACAACATCAATAGAATGATAAACATGCATAAAGAAACCATTAACAAACATACTTGCACGTCCAACATATAAACCTATATGAAGATATGCTTTTAACACGAAGTCTAGTGTTGCAACCTCACTCTAATAATCAACATTTCCTACTCCATCTCAGCCAACATATCAGCATCATAACATACCAACATCATCATGATGACTCAAAATGCAAGAATGACTATCCCAATGCATGCACACCAATCACATATACAACTAACTTACATGCATGACAAACACATTATGCCCATCCATTCCAAGTGTTTGAACCTGGAAGTTATGATACCATTATATAACACCCTCCTCCCACATTTACCAAAGTTAACTGACCTAACGGGGTAAACATGTGACAAAGAGTTACCATGATATGATTCAACCTCCTAGATCACCTTAAGGAAGTGGAATCGATAAACCAAAACCGTACTGACTTCCTTGAGGTACTATAGGACCCCCAAGGGCTAAACCACCCTTCCAGGTGCCCAAACCTTGAACTAACAATTTTTTACTGACTTGAACTCCTAGTCACATGCACATCATGCATCCATGTGATTGAAATATCCTAGTTGCATGCATAAGCCTGCAAGGGTGTGATTATAGTCTCAATTTCACAGTTTTGCGCCTGCTACCATGAAATATATGCCACCTTTTCAGGGCTAGACTGCAGGTCACTACCTAGAACTTGATGAAACTTTCCAAAACAATGAATGACACAAAAAAATGACTTCCATACAAAACTTAGACAAGAAATTGACCTAGAAATGCCTAACCATGACAGTAATTCCGTCAAGCACATCATGAACATGTAATTTACAGGTCGTGAATGTATATCTGAACAAGGGGTTTGATACTTATATGAGAATCATCAAGAAGGTCTAATGCTCTCTCATAATAGTTGAAATAACATTTGTTAGTCCATACATTCAACAACCATTCAAATATTCATCAAACATGTCAAGATCCATAAACAATATACATCATATAACCAACATATAAACAACATATAAACCATGGCAACTCAGTCATAACATCACCAACATAAACAATACATATGCCCATAGATCACAATAGAAAATACCTCTTATTAAAATATAAAAATGCCAACCAAGTCAGGGAATTCCATGTACCACCCGACCATAGATTGGGCTGAACCAAATCTCTCTTTCAACCAATCACCCCCACGCCATATTCTAAGCATGAATGTGGGATCTCATGGAATAGCCAAAAAAACAAAACCAAGGCTTCTAAAGGCCAAACCACCTCAACCCTCAACCAATGATTCCATCTCATGGTTGAATATCACTAACCATCACCAGATTCGTCTCTACCAAGTTGTCGAGGGCTCTAGAGCATTTGTTCCAATTCGACTCTAGGACTAGTAACTCAATCCACAATTGTCATAGGGCTCTAGATCATTTGTCCAACTAAGGCTTGAGGACTAGTAACTCAACCCACCAAGGCCTCCAAATCATTTTTCGAACTAAGGCTTCCAAGACTAGTAACTCAACCCAAGATGTTATAGGGCTTCCAAAGCGTTTTTCCAACCAAGGCTCTAGGAACTAATAACTCAACCCACAACCATAAGGGACATGAACACCAATCAGAAAACAAAAGGGAATACCCACAACACCATGACTATCTAGGAAATGGCAAGGCTAGGCAAAACCACTGTCAATCCAGGCAATCCTCAAAGCCAATGACATATCATAACCAAATAATCACATGCATATACCATGCATGAAAAAACTAGGAAGGGAATCATACATGCAACTCGATACCTACAAGCAATCTAGTTGTAGTCGCTAATCCAACTATTCCCTTGCTATTTCCTTTACCTTCTTTCTCCAAATCCAATGAAACTAGAGTGCTCCAAGCATGCTCCAAGATTTCTCTAAGTGTGAAAGAGTATGAGAGAGAGAATAGAAGAGAGCTCCACCATAGAACTGAGAAAAAGCTAAAATTGACAAAAGCCATCGAGTCAAAATCCAAGCAAAAAGCCATGAACTGATCCTCAGAAGATTTTTTATCATTGTGACCTCTATTTTCTTTATTTTCCTTCAATATCCTTCTCATACAAATCTGTGACCTTTCATCTCCCTTTTTTCCTCTTTTCCTTTATTTCATAAATAAAATGCTAATTAATGCCTCTTTGCCTTTGCCAAATTTATTTAACCATAATAAACCAAAATAAACACCCGCTAGGATGTTTTTCCCACCACTTGGCTTGTAATACGTGTCCCATGACCTTGGACTTATATTTTTTTATATATGAGTATTCAAACATGCGCTATTACAAAATGTTTGTAGGGTGGGGACATTATCATGAAATCCTCCCAACCACCTAGGCTACATTCAATTGACAAAATAATAGTTATAATAACAAATACAATAATAAAATAATGTGAGCCATAAATAAAATACTTCAATTTCCACCTTGATTTTAAGGTCAACTTCATATAGAGAGATAAAGTAATTAAAAGTAAACAATGTTTATAATTACTTCTATTTTTAGTATGTGAAAGATGTGTAATTCATTTTGAATTATGTTGACATGTGGTGTGTGTGTGTGTGGAGAGGGAGAGAGAGAGAGAGAGAGAGAGAGAGAGAGAGAGAGAGAGAGTTCTTATTCCATTGATAGGTGCTTTCTAATTTAGGATACAAAGGAGATTTGTAATTCCTTCAATGCTTAAAATGGAGTACATTTAAGAAAATATTAATAACAAAAATTAAATTAAATGTAAACCTCTATTTAGAGACAAGTCCCTAGAGAGTGACTATGTATATATTATATAAAACAAATGAAGATAAGATGTGTGTGTAAAATATATGTATGTATATAGAGACACTATATATTATATAAAAATTTGAAAATAAAAATGCTTTTATGATTAAAATATTTTATTACTGTGTTGATGAAGACCAACCTAGATCCATCTTAACTTTGGATCTATCAAGCACTGAGAGAGATCAAATCTCTTGTGGTGCATACGTCTCTTTTGAATGCAAAACTTAAGAAAATATGTGCACCTCAAGAGATTTGACCCATCTCGGTGCTTAATAGATTTGGAGTTAAGATGGATATATATAAGCTTGATATTTAAGAGAGTCTAATTAAACTCTTGTTAGGCCGTAAAACCTAATTATTTTCTGTGTCATACCGTAAAACCCAATAAGAATATATACCTCTATATTTGCAGGAGCTAAGGATATTAGCTATGCCTTGTTTTTTTGTTTTGTTATCATTTGATATCCTAAATAAAAATGAATAACAATTTATCCAAGAAAGTCATTATGAGCATATGAGAGACATATTCCAGTGAATTTCAATTTATCCAAGAAAGTCATTATGAGCATATGAGAGACATATTCCAGTGAATTTTCATGTGGAGGTTAAAACCAATGGTTGATACAATCTAAATTGAGCAAAATATAAGTAAAATGTAGGACTACATGCACCATATTTTATTTTATTTTTCTGCTCGCATTTATCTTCACACTCAAGAGTAAAATTTGAAATATATAAAATAAAATGAATAACATACAAAACAACGTGGAAAAATCTAATATTTGAACACCATGTAACGAAGTGAGCATGGCTATTTTCCCTGACGTGCATAAACAAAGTTATAAATTATTTATATACTGTGCCTTTATTGAGTGGTTTTCTTTTCTAATGGGATAAGAAAATTGCTCAAGGTTTTGATATCTGTGATGGAACTTAGGATTTACTATTGATCTAGCTAAAAACATTTGTTGCAATGAAGCTTTCAAATTAGAAAATAATAGCTTTAAATAGATGATAAGATACCGTGGGCAAAACCATGGTTGTGAAAACCTAGAGCCCAAAAAACTTCATCTGCAAATTTATTATTTTATCTCAATTTTATTTTAATAAGTAATAATTAATTTTATATTTATTTTAATTTTTGTAAAATTTTATTAAAATGTAATTTGACGATTTAATTCTCAATTTTATTTTAATAAGTAATAATAATTATTTTATTTTATTTTGTAAAATTTATAAATTTTACTATTTTTTAATGTAAATTTGACGATTAGAGAAGAATACCACATGCAAAACCATGGGTTGTGAAAACCTGGAGCCCAAAAACCTATGATAAATTTACTATTTTATCTCAATTTTATTTTATTTTTTAAATATATACATATATATGTGTAATTTGTCCATTTCAAATTGTTTACATAACATAAATATTGACATATTTATCTGCACATCTAATGTCTAAAAAACATTTCTTGAGCCAAAGAGTGTATATAAGCATGTGTGTGTGAACCCTGGATCTATTAAGCATGGAGATGGATCAAATACGTTGATGCGCAAACTTGCTCAAGTTTTGAGCTTTAAAAAGAATTTGCATCTCAAGAACTTTGATATGTTTTGGTACTGATAGATCTAAAATTAACATGGGTATATGCTATTAATCTTAATATTTTAATTGAGATTAAATTAAAATAAGCCAAAAAATCATTCACCAAAATAATTCAAAATATTTTGAACTTTAAAAAAGTTTGCATCTCAAAAACTTTAATATATTTTAGTACTTAATAAATCTAAAAAATTTGCATCTCAAAAACTTTAATATATTTTAGTACTTAATAAATCTAAAATTAACATAAATATATGCTAATAATCTTTAAAAAAAAAAAAAAAACAAACATTCACTCAAATAATTCAAAATATATATATAGACCTCCTAACACATACATACAATATGCTAAAAATAATATGAAAAGACAATATATTAATGGGTTCTTAATCCGGGAAGGGTAAACCTGGAAAGGTAGACTTAATAGTTAAGAAAACTATTTGTAATCCATTCCACATGGATTCTATTGCCATAGAGTGACATGTTAAAATAGCATATTGATTTATTATATTAAAGTTAGAAAAAAATAGACACTCCCATATAAACACACACTTCTCAATATATCTTTAATTAAAACTTCTTAACATGTAAAAAAAGGCAAAACAAAATTAAAAAAGAAATATAAAGAATAAACATATTCCCAAGAAATGACTTGAAAGTGGTTTCAAAGGAAAAAACCGCTCTATTTATATGGAGAGAAAGTGGAAAAGCACTCAATTCTAAGAATAGTAAGAAGCACATGAGCTAAACCATAAGTTTTATCTATGATTATAGATAAATTATATATGATTTTCACATAAATTTATTTTATTAAAAAATAATTTCACATATAGAAAAAGTTTAAGGTAAAATTATGTAAATAAAAGTATATTTAAAACTAAATTAATAATTATACCAATTTATATTGAAAATCTCTAAACACAATTAAATTACATTTTCAATACATATTTTATTGTCATCGTCATAACTGATTAAGTATGCGGAAATTTGATTGTCATGCATGATCTATTTTAATAAATACTTATATGTTTAAAGGGTATTGATTAATGTGTGATTTTTATTTTATTTTCTTGATATTTAGAATATGTTTATGGATGTAAATGGGATTAAACTTTGAATATCTATATCTATCTATCTATCTATCTATATATATATATATATATAACTGATTTTCTTGTATTTTTAATTAAATATAAATTTTAATGTAATTTGTTTTTTTTTATTTAAAATGTAATGTAGCGTTGAAATACAATAAGTAATTTTGGATAGGTTGCTTTTATTTTTATAAATTTTTTAAATATAAAATTTGATGATAAAATTATTATATTATTTATTTAAAATGTATGTTTAAATAAATAATTTAAATTTTTAAAAAATATTTAGTTTATATAAATTTAACCACTCAAATTTATTATTTTAACAAATTTCAAATTTTATTATTTTACCAATTTTAATTAAATTTTAAAATAATATTTTTTATGCTAATTTATTACTAAAAATATATTTTTTTATAAATATGAGTAAATATCATATATATATATATAGTTTGTAAGTCATTTGTGTTTATTTAGGTTTATTTTGTGGCTTGAGAAAGTAACTTGAGAAAGTGAAACCCATGAGTATCTAAGCCATCAAAATTATCTAGGGATCGTATCCGGCCTGGGCCATACCAACCCTAAGCTATGTGGATTTTAGCTTGTCTCCTCCCCCAGACCTCCTTGAGGTTTGATCCTAGGTTGTCGTCTTACTAAGGAGACCCATCCCCAACTGTCTCGGAGACCCATCCTCAACTATCTCCTCTCAACGACCTCCTTGAGGTTTGATCTGGGTAGCCTTACTAAGGAGACCCATTCCCAACTGTCTCGAAGACCCATCTTCAATTGTCTTGTTCGTCTTACTAAGGAGACCCATCCCCAACTATCTCGGAGACCCATCCTCAACTATCTCCTCTCAACAACCTCCTTGAGGTTTGATCCGGGTAGCCTTACTAAGGAAACCCATCCCCAACTGTCTGGGAGACCCTTTTTCAACTGTCTCGTCTGGTAACATGGGTGCAACAACCTCCTTGAAGTTTGATCCTGGAAAGGAAACTCATCCTCAACTAATTGTGCTAGTGAAACTTGACAAATTGATGTATCTATATATATATATATTTATATATATATATATATAAAATAACAAAAAAAAAATTAATATTTATTATTTTATTTTAGAAAAAAATTATAATTTTATCATGGATCCTTTAGCTGGTCACACCCCATTTTCCAATGATTGTGTTAATAAGACTTGACAAATATAATATTATAACGAAAAAATCAATATTTATTATTATTATTTTAAGAAAAAATTATTATTATATATATAATATATATATATATATATATAATTGTAATTGAAAAAATTAAATATTCCCAAAATAATTCAACAAAATTGCCCTATTATCCTTGAATCCACTAGATCCACTAGAGATCCAAAAGCCACACAAAACGCAAAAAAAACTTATAAAAAAATTACATATTCCCCAAAATAATCCAGTAAAGTCACTCCATCATTGGATCCGCAAGAAGTCCAAAACCTCACAAAACACCAAAAACTTGTTACCCAGCCAAGAAATCCAGAACCACACAAAACACCAAAAACTTATTACCAAGGAAATGCATTTCACGAGGATGACCAAATAACTTTTCCTCCGGGGAAATCACGAAGTTGTCGATATCGAGATAAAGTTGGAATTGTTGTCTGAATGGCGCATGAGGGATGCTTCTTTAAGTACGACTGGCACTACGGGTTGTTCAGTACCAGACCCGCGAAGCATATGGGCTCTCTGAAAGTGAGCAGTATGAATCTTTCTCGGTTCCAAAACACTGTGAACTGCCGCTAGATTTTAGGGTAAAATGCTGCTCCTTCCGTTATCTCTGCATCCCTCCCACGTGGACGCAGACGCTTCCTGAGACATTAATTTATATTGGCAGTGCAAGGAACTTGCTCTCCCACAAAGTGATTGGCCCTCTGTAACTATCTAGGTCATTCCAGGTAACCCCGGCTTCTGGAATTTTAGCATTTAAAATGGATTTGCAAGTAATTCTACCAATATTGTAATTCGTTGAAAGTGCAATACACAAAAGACATCGGTTGATTTGGTCTGGCTGGACCCCTCACATATTCAAGCTCTTTGACGACATCACAAGCTCTGAAAATGAAGGTATATATACATTGTATATATTCTTAATATCATACTATTTAGTATTTTGTTGTGTTACTGATTTGAAGAATCGATTATATATCGAGTAATCCATTAATGGTTCTGTGGGTGTGAAGAAAATGGTGTTCAAACTATCTATGGAGGACGAGAGAAGCAAGAGCAGAGCCATGAAGGCTGTTGCAGGGGCTGGAGGCATGGATCTTCATTGCCATTATTGCATTTGCCAAAATAATTTTTAAAAACACTTTCGTTTTTGTTATTGAGGAATTTAGCAGATAATCTTGTTATATATAAGTCTCTTGGAGAATCAAAACCAAATAAAAAAGATAACAACAATCTTTCCCCATCACTTAACCTACAAACACCATTTTCTTTCTATTTCCTATATGTTTGTTGTAACGTATTGGTTTAGTAATGCTTGATTGCTCTGGTTTCAGTGGACTCTATTGCAGTGGACATGAAGGAGGGAAAGATAACTGCAGTGGGAGAAGCAGATCCTGTGCGTATCGCAACAAAACTAAGAAGGTTGGGATACAGAGCAGAGCTGCTGAGCCTGGGTCCTGCAAAGGAGGAGAAAAATGATGCTAAGGAGGAGGATCAAAAGAAAAAGAAGGTCGTAGAGCCAGCAACTTCCATGGTTGTGTATGATGCAAAATCATGTGGGTACGTTC
Source organism: Pinus taeda (assembly GCA_000404065.3). NCBI lineage: Eukaryota > Viridiplantae > Streptophyta > Pinopsida > Pinales > Pinaceae > Pinus > Pinus taeda. The sequence continues at coordinate 8,449 of APFE031595315.1, read as the reverse complement.
CTGAGGGATACTCGTCCACTATTGTGAGAGAAGAGTATTCCTCTCCCTGCACTATCTTATGATAATAAAACCACTACTTCAAGCTGAATAATTCTACAGATCATATAAGCTTGTAAATATAGCTGTGAGAGAAGAGTATTCCTCTCCATGCACTATCTTATGATAATAAAACCACTGCTTCAACCTGAATAATTCTACAGATCATATAAGCTTGTAAATATGGCTTTGTAAAGATAAATAATTTTATTATTGTGTGTTATTATTTTATTTTTAATATGGATTTATTTTTAGTATGGATTTAACATGAGTATAAAGGGATTCAATTTTTTCAAGTGTAAAATATTTTATGAGTAGATATTATTTAAATATTTGGTATAGTTATTTAGTTTTTAGATTTTTTATTTTGGTTAAAACCAGCAAAATTTCAACTTTGATGACTGGTAGACATTTTCACACATCATACTGGAAATGAGCCTTTCCCTTTAAATTTTTTTATTTATTAAGTTGAGTCTGGTCCAAAATTAATTTTTTATTAGATAGAAACAACTGTTTTTCATTATAACTTTTGTATAAATTTCAACAGGCAATTAAACTATATATGTGAATAATGGAAGTAAGTAAAACTAAAAGATGTTTTACATATTTTTCCATCATTAATGTGATAAAAAATAGATTCTAATAACTACCCCTACAACCTTGAACGGGCTACATACAACCCAGTGTGATCCCCTATTGTGCTACCCAAAACTTTAGAGCTTTTTAATTTCAATAAGCAGGCCCCAAAACTTTAGATCTTTTCAATTTCCATAAGCAAGCCGTCTGCATATTGATTTCATTAGAAATAGAATCATAAATATATATATCATTTTCCATGAATCCATGTATCTTCAGACTTTTCATAGTCCCAGGACTTCATATGGACAAAAGTTCTATACTCATAATTATTCTATATAGTGCAACACATGTTTGATACAGGAATCAAACCAGTGATATATCTATGAAGGATAGAAGGATAAGAGAAATTTGAAGGGGTGATAATGTTTCTTAGGTTTTTGGTTTTTTGTTTTTGGTATTCAAAGAATTCTAGAAATTTGGCGGGTAATAATGTTTTTTAGGATTTTGTTTTTGGTATTTAATGAATTCCAGATGATCTCTGGATTATATTTGGATGCATTCTAGAACATTTTTTTTATGTGATTTCTGTTTGGAATTGTTATAAATGTTTGATTAATTTAATTTGATAGAAAATAATTTTGGTGAATGTTATTTAGTTGGAGACTATTTAGCCAAACTTGAGCATAATTTGAAGGATCATGTATTCCCTTGTCCGGTGTAAAAGTTAATATTTAATTACATCATCTATGAGTTAATATTTAATTAGATCATTAGTTTATGTTTCAAATTTTGTTTAGATAAATTATTAACTATTGATTCATTCATTATTATCTAATATTGATTAAACTAAAAACTCAATAATTAACCCTTCTAACTAAAATATTTAAATATTTACAAGCTCAATACTTAACCCTTTTAACTGAATATTTACCTACTGGCTATCATGTTCCAAATTTCCAAAATCCATGTTTACCCATGTAATGAATCACTCAATGATCTAAAAAGTCTCTGCCTGATTGTCCTTAGCCAAAATTATGTCCCAAAGTGCATACATTCTCATTTCCTAAACACACTACATTTTAAAATTAGCATTAACAATACTTTGTTTAAGAATTCCTATATAATTAACATTAACAATGCTTTGTTTACCAATTTCTGTCAGTAAATAATAGTTTTATTCACTGGAAAAGCCAGTTTTGATAATGAGATTTATTATTTTCTTTGAATTGTTCCAAATCTGAAATCCACTTCTTTTTCGAGGGATAACCTGCTATCATATTATCCAAAATATGATCAAGCTCGGCCGAAGTGCTTATTGTTTTTCTTAAATCAATTTTTATTGATTAAACTATTAATTTAATTTAATTTAATTTTTATTTTTTAATTCAGCGTCTTATTGATTTTCAAATTTACTGAGGTGTTATTAATATATTGGTAAAATAGGAAGATACAAGCAATATGAAAATGAAAGTAATTCTTATTATTAACTTCAACTTTTCGAATTTTGATATTTACAATCCATTTACCAATATGAAAATAAAAATAAATCCATCAACAACTCCAATTTTTAAATTTTTAATATTTAAAATAGATTTATCAATAATCCTACCCTTAGATTTTACAATATTTCTAAAATTTAGAATCCATTATATTCCATGTACATCACCATTATTTGTTGACCGGAAAAAATTCAATCAATTTTATGTTATGAATAGCTAACTAACCATCAAATCCCAGACAGGAGACAAATCTGAAGCGATTTTTGGCTATGATTAGGCAGATTCCAATTGTCCAAACTAGAATGGTTTTATTTATGATTTTCTCCGCGCTTCAACGGTTTTGGGATTTTCGAATATGCCCATACCGTTAAGAAATTTGAAACAGAATGAATCGAGCAAAATCATAAATTTCTGTTCGCTGAATTCTGATTGATTGACGGGAGAAATAGAAAAAAACATGTTTTTGTTACAAATTGGACGAGCATATAGCAAAAATTCATTTAAAAAATTGTCATCATCCATGTTTCATTCATGGTTTTATAACCGTTAACCAATTCTGGATCAACTCATTTCATTAAAATACAGAAACTCTTGTTATATTACCAAATTTCACCACCACAAAAAAATTCTGACAACGCCTTATCTGTGCAACCTTTGTCTCAGAGTTTACGGCAGAACTACAGTAAATTAGTACAGTGCTAGAGCAGCGACTCTGCACGGATCAGCTGAAAAGCAGATTAAAAAGCTTTCCATATTCATGTGCGATAAACGCTTAAATAGCTGGCTGACATCGCAATGGGAGACAAGGCTGAAAAAGCTTTCTGGCGTGGGATTCGGCCATAATTTTAAAACCAAAAACCAGATCATTAGAAGTTAGAAAAAAAATAGCTCTACTTACAAAAATTAAGACTGCTTTGAAATTTACTAGGGTAAATGTTTATTTTACATCCAGCCTGAATGTGATATATAAGTATGTCGGTATTCCGCCCGCAGTCTCGCATTCCCTACGCAATCAGCAGCCGGCCCAGCCAGGTGGTTGGTTGCTTTAGATCGAACAGAAGGCACGGAGGGGGTATAAGCAGGCAGGTTGTCAATACAAAGCTGTAAGTGCCGTGAGTTGCTCTATGTTTCTCTTAAAATAAAAATAAATTATTTTTTAAATAAAAAACAATATAGGCTATAAAAAAAAAATGCTATGTATGTATGTTTAATGAATTCCCTTGTAACTTTATATATATATATATATTATTTTTTGTTAAGCTTGGCATGACTCTTCGTTTTTTATTTATAAACGACAAATTTACACCACATATATGGGATAGGTGGTCTCAATTTGTCAAATAGGAAATCAAGTCTTTTAGCCACCTATCATTTTTATAAGCCATCCAAAAACAATAAAGTTTTAGTCTTTTTAACCAAGCTAAGTATGTTTCAATTTCATGACAAGACGCTATATGTCTATCTATCATAGGCATACATAATGTAATGTAAATGCTACACGCATAAAACAAAAAGAAACCAAATTAACTAACTATTCTTGCTACTCTTTCTACGCCGATTCCACCAGTGCCAGATCCTTGATAGTTTCCCCGGGCATCTCAGTTAATCCAATGATGCATGTGATATGCCTTTGGATTTTATCCAGACGGATGTCCTGCTTATGGAGTTGGAATTGGATTCGCTGCAAATCTTATTTGTAATTGGGCATGTCTTGGAGGGACATAGCCAACCCTATTGATATTTGTTCCATGGCCTTCTCCAACAGGCTTTTCATAAGCTAGTAGAGATAGAGGGTCTGCTTAAATTGAGTTATTCTTTCTTTGGTATTCCCAGGATCCGAGACTAAGGTCCTCCAATTCTCTGTCTCCTCCTCTGTCTCACTATTTTGCTTAATTTCTTCCTCCCATTCTTCTAGCAGATTATGGATTCCTACATCAGTTCCCTCCTAGTATGCCGCTACGGCTTCACTAATGAGGTGTTCAACAGACTTCCTTCCTCTATGTGGTTCCAAAGTGCTCGGATCTTTGGCCCTTGCAGGCACCCTCCCACGTCTGCCGCGACCTCTTCCTCTCGCTGGACGAGCCATCTCCACTTTGTTCGAAACCTATTCACAGGAAATAGGTGTTAACCTCTAGCTTTGATTCTTATTGCTAGCGTTTTCCTTAATCCTTATCCTAGCCCAATTAATCTCGAAGCAAGTTGCAAGTTGGGCGACAGATCAGTCGGAAGACAAGGCCAGTCTCCCTATTTTGTCGTGCTTCTCCCTTCTCCCTTCCCAGTGCTGCTCATACCCTCAATGGTTGGCGGTCCCCTCTCTCGGCCATGCAAGAATCTTCATGCTCAGGTAAGCCTTCTCATTCTCCTCTGCCCAGTGTGCCTGCGCCACTCCTCTGTTTTTCTTATACTCTACCCATCCCCTATACCCAACCTCTCCCTTTCGGCCCTAGTTAACACGCGAGGTCACAATGCAACTCTCAGGAGGGGCTTCCCGGCCACTGACCAGGTTAAACTCGGATGTCTTATAACCAAGACGCAAAACCAAACAACAACCATGCAATGTCTGCGACACTTCCCCCAGCAAGTCCCCCAATTCTAGTGCCTAGGTTTCTCTAGATCCCTCCAGCAATAAACAAACCATGTTGCTATTGCAAGAGGGTAGCAGGGCCAAGATACATACCTGGTCTCTCTCTGCGGATATCGTCGATGGTGTCAACGCCTTCCTGCGCCGATGCTCCATCTCCAAACTCTGCAAACAACAATACACTTACCACTTCCCAGTCTTACCTCAATTGTTGCGCCTCCCTCCTCGTCCTTGCCATGCCTGCCACCTTTCCCACCGCCCTTGCACGTATTCATGCGAAGGGCCACCACACCCATCACCTTGAGCGTGTGGGGGGCGGTGGGTGGTACCTTTCCTTTACTCTTCATAACTATCTGCCATCCGTGCCATCCTCCGGCACACACCTCGATCAAGGTCATAACCTAATATAATTTCATGTAAAATAACTAGAAGTAAAAAAATATGCTATGCATGTTTAATTAATTGTCCTATGACCTAATATAATTTCATGTAAAGTACTTAGCAGTGAAAACACATGTTGTATCATATATAATTATATATAAAATATAAAAGGTAAAAGAAAATATTGTATTGTATATTGTACATAATAAAACATTCAATGTAAGTTATTAATAAAATATTTTAATATAAATATTAATTTTCATGTCTAAAAAAAAACATTTTAATGTTAGCTGATAAAAAAGTTCCATATACATGTTATGTAATCTCTATAACATTCACAAATAAATTTAATAAAAAAATTACATAATTATATTTTGCACTCTAAAATAAATTTTGCAACAATTTTTTTAAATCTGTACTTAAAATAAATCAATCCCAATATTAACCAACAATAATAATTAATATAATTATATTATATAGATTTATTAAAATTCAAATAACACGAAAAGCTAACTTGAACATGTATGTGCTGAAGAACTCACCTGAAAAGAACATAAATACGCAGGCCGTCCTGCAAAATCACATGGCACAAGCCAGTTGAGCGCGTTTCAAATCAGTCATTAATCATGACTGTGAATGCTTGAGGTAATGTCGTGAAAGCTGGAAGTAATGTCCGTCTAACAGTCGTCATTGACCACCTGACAGTTGAGTTTGAGTCCAGCCAACTCTATAGATACATAGATAGCAGTCAACCAAGGGACAAGAGGCGTGCATCTTTGTTCCGTATCTGTGCTGCTTGTCATTAGAACAGCCACATGCAATTTTCCAGTACTACCCATTTTCCCATTTAAATTGTACACAAAAAATTTGCCAGTAACTGAGGGAAGGGAAGGTAGTAAGAGGCAGGAGAATTTAGAGTAATGGTAGGTGGAATTATGCATATTCACATAGATGTGGTTAAAATGTATGTCTATTATATAACTATAAATATTATATATACTATAATTAAAAACGTGGCTGAAGTGTTTTCACTTTTAAAGTAAATCAAGCTTTTTATACATCAATTTTCATGGGCCTAGCAATGATTATATATACAGAAAGAGCATATTTGATCATAACCATATATATAATACGCAGAAAGAGTATGCTTGATCATAACCATATATAATGGTGTCCGATTAAAATAATTTATTTTATGTTTTAATATTACTATTAATTAGGAGAGAGAGATTGATTTAAGCATGATTTAAGCATGAATGTTTGGATTTTTTTTGCTCCCCTCACTAAATGGAGTATGGCTAGATCTGGGTGAGCTAAGTCATGGCCATGGAAGTGTTAGTTTGTTATTGAAAAGTTTTTAGTTTTTTTTAAGTTTGCAAAAACGTAAAGATGATTCAGTGTTTCCTCATGCGAAATGGGTGATTAGTTTTTTGAAGACCATAAAGGAATGGTAGCTCAAAGTGATCGAAGTCACTTTCATTGTAGATTTGTTCCACACCTCCATAGATCTGCTATCCATTAGGATCTAACAAATCTAATGACCGGCAAGGATGCAGGATTCACCATATTTTTTCTCTTCACCTCTAAGGAACTGGATTTGGATCATCTTAAATGACAACTATATAATGGACATATCAATAGGTTTCTGATCCGTTTTCAGCTTAGATCTCAGATCTGGTCACTCCATTTTTCTAATCAGGGACCTCTTTTGTAGAAATCAAATTTGGATTTGGAGGAGTCGTATCAAAACTTTTTGAAAACCTTAAATGAGAAATCACTCCTCTTTGGGGTTCAACCCTCTCATCTGGAAAAGAAGGTCTAGTATAACTTGGGTATACTGGTAGATCTACAATTTTGATTCATGAAGGTATATTGTTACAAGATGTCATCCAATTGAATGACTACGACATAAAACATAATGCCACAATTATTATAAATTTGAGGTTGCAGGGTGGAGCTCCAAGAATGAGTATAACTTGGGCATACTGGTAGATCTACAAATTTTGATTCATGAAGGTAGATTGTTACAAGATGTCATCCAGTTGAATGACTACGACATAAAACATAATGCCACAGTTATTATAAATTTGAGGTTGTAGGGTGGAGCTCCAAGAATGAGTAACCCATCTGGATCAATTTCATCTCTTAGAAACTCTAAGGGTCTAGCCTCATTTAAGGATGTCATGAAAGGGGACGCTGCTACACCAAACGGATAGTCCCCAAATATGTCAATTTCAAGTCCTTATCTAGTTGAACAAATGGAAAATGCACCAAATGTGCAAGTGAATTTATCAAAAGTAAGTGGACTTTTCATAGCTCTTCAAACCATAGCTCTTATAAGTAGATTTAATGGTTTATGGACAAATATGAAGATCTACATTAGTGAGTCTTCACCAATTGAACCAACAAATGTGATATTTACCTACGTTCCAAGGGGTTTTGTGTGGTTTAGTTTGATAATTAAGAGGATATGGATTTTGTTTTAAATGAGGGACCATGATTTTAGGGACGGGCATGTATTTTCTAACCCCATGTTTTCTAGATTTTGATGCAACAACAATGGTGGTTACAAAGATGTCGATATGGGTGAGGCTACACAACTTCCCTATCAATTTATGGCATCACAAAGTTTTAGAAGGTATTGGAAACACGTTAAGGAAATTTCTCAAGATGGAACAAGACATAATGGAAAAATGTATCTTTACTTTTGCTAGGATATGTGTTGAGATAGACCTTAGTAAAGGCCTACCAAATTGCACATATGGTTCATAAAGATTTTAAGTGGAATCAATTATTATATTTTGAAAATACAACTTTCATAAACATGATTTGTTATCAAACATGAAACTTGCAAAATACATGCCCCATCCAAAAAAATGGTAAGGAAAAGGTCACAAAAGCCAAAGGGATGGCAATTTCTAGATCTGCTTTCTTCATAAGATGAAAATGAAGAAATGGACAAGCAGAAGAACATAATCAACAAGGTTCCCAAGTGAAGGAGGGCGAAAAGAGACAGAATAATCCTAAAGGTCACGACGAGAAAGCTAAAGATTTAACAATTATCCAGTTTCCAAGAAAACAACACGAGGAAATATGCAATAGCCAAAGAATAGCCAAAACAAAGTAAACTCAATCATGTAAGAGTTCTCACTGAGATAAATAAGTGCCATTAAAATTAGAAAGAGAAAAAATGATGATTGTAATTGCCAATCCAAATTCTGGGAATTGAAAAAAATTCAAAAAAGAAAAAGTAAAAAAACAAACTCAATAAATGTAAATTTGTTTTTGTGCAATTTTTACATATTATGAGTACATGTAGCTAGGCTATTATGCATGCATTAATCACATACAAAATGTAATTTTATTTTTAATA
>APFE031595304.1:22778-35039 GCA_000404065.3 Pinus taeda | reverse complement strand
ATAAAATAATTTAATAGCAACTCACATTTATATGTGTATTTCATTCTCTCTTCCTCTGCATTTCCATCCCATTGGTATCACAGAAAGATTGGGTTACAGGATCCGACAAGGTTTCTTGAAGGAGGTTAGCGTCCTCAAGAGCCATCACTTTGTCAAGAGAAAAAGGTCATCGGTCAAACCTAGTTTTACATTTTTTTTAAAATGCGAAGGGGATTGACGCAGGCAAGAGCTAACCAACCTACCATAGGGCATTAAATGACTGGTTAGTTGCATGCCCTTTAACTTTATAACACACCCACACGAATAACGAGATAAATGAAAAATAATGGGGTGTGTTATAAAGTTAAAGGGCATGCAGCTAACCGGTCATTTAATGCCCTATGGCAAGCTAGTTAGCTCTTGCCACACATTGGCGCAACCCTGAAACAAAAATAAAGCGACGATTCCATAAAATGATGGAGCATTGAAGCAAGGAGAGTGCGACGACGTCACAACATCTACCAATATTCGTGGCAGGTATTCTTTGTCGCAAAGTGTAACCCTTCATTTAAATTAAAAAAGGCGAACAAGAATTCAACGAAAAATTTTGATGTGTTTAAAGGTTTTGACAAAAGTTATTCGAGAGGATTTGGAAGGGTTCAGAATGATAAAAAAGCTAGTTATTAAGGGAGATATTTGCTTTTTAAAATTTTTCTTTTTTTAATTGAAACAAGGTGCTCCTAAAAAAATTGTTTTATTATTATTATTATTGAAATAAGGTGATTTACTGGAGACGGACGCGGGAGCAGGTTACGGCGATTAGGGTTCATGGTTTCTGTCACGGCGCATTCTGCGCATCTTTGGATCCTCTCAGGCGCTGCACCAAGAACGTTGTCAGGCATCAGAGTGGCAGGAAGCTAAGAACATCAAATGGAGTCCTCTCAGGGGAGGGCGTCAGAGCCCTCCCCAGACGCAAATATCTCGCTGCACGTCCTGATCAGGATTTGGTGTTTGGTTCCATTGATAGGGGAATCATGAACTGAGAGAACAAGTAGCAGCACGGAAACAAGGGGACAGAAGGGCGAACGGATAACGCCAGTGCTGCACAAGACAGTGGGGAGAAACCGGGGGAAACCCCGAAAGTTTCATTAGCGACTTGCAAGCCTATAGCCAAAGAACGACCCAGAATAGAGCTGCCACGACACAAGATTGACAAGAGATTAGAATATATGCGGGATCATGCCCTTATTGGGAAGTTCATAGGGTTCTCGCTGATAGAAAGGGCCTTATACGGCTGGATTGCGGCGAAATGGAAACCTAAAGGAGATGTTACCCTGCAGCTAGGGCCGAAAGGCTTTTTCACGGTAATATTCTTTTGCCTGGAGGACAAATACAGAATCCTGGGAGAGGGACCCTATTTTTTCAACTCAGCGGGTCTGTACCTGAGGGACTGGATTCCAAGATTCAGCCCGGACAAGGAAGATCTCACATGGGCGCCAGTCTGGATCAGACTGTACTCTCTTCCAGATGAATATTGGGACGAGAACATTCTTAAAGATATAGGAAATGGAATAGGGGAATATATCAGGGCTGCAGAAGAAACAAAAAAGCGCATACACATCTCTTATGCTCGCATATGCGTCTTCATACGACTGAATGAAGCTTTTCCAGAATCAGTAAGTCTCTTCCACTGGGACGAAGAGTGGATTCAACCCCTAGATTACGAGCACGTCCCCTTTCGGTGTAGAAAATGTCATGCCCTTGGGCATCTTTTCTGGGATTGTCTGCTAAATGCCAAAGTCGCTACCCCTGAATCCTCAGAAACCCCAGCCTAGGATGGCTTCACAAAAGCCCCAAGCCGAAGGTGTGCACACAAGAAGCCCAACAATGGCATCAAGCCCCAGAAAATTAACAACCAAGGCCCAGCCACAAAGAACAGCTTTGAAATTCTAGCGTGAACCTCTGAGGACCATCCCTCACTCTCTGAAGCAGCCCCTGCTCCTCCCTCCTCGTCCTCCCGCCCTCCCCCTACAGCCTCCTCATCCAAACCTCCCCCCCCTAATAGCAACCCGGTAATCCACTCGGAAGGACCTACAGAGACGGAAGGGAAAGGAAAGGACATGGAAATCGATGGAAAGCAAGACCCACCTCAAAACACAGAGACCAATATGGAAGGAAGCAATCAAGTTCAACTAATGGAAGAAGAACCAGAGAGCATAGATCTGAATGGATTAGACATCATAGAGCTAGAACTGGCATGCAAAAAAAAGGCATATGATAGCATACCAGAGTCTCAACTCAACAAGCTGGAAGTGGTCATCTCTAGGGCCTTCCATCAGCATCAACTAGGTATACAGCCAGGTAGCCAATGGGACGGTAATCCACTCCCAAAAGACACCAAGAAGAGAGGAATAAAGACGGATCTCCAGCGAACGATCGAGATTGGGAAAATCCTGGTAGACTCGGGCAAGTATGCTAAACTGACGAAGTACTACAAACCCTCCATCAATAATTAAACTATGAAGTTGGCATCATGGAATGTTAGAGGGCTCAATAGCCCTGGCAAACTCAGAATGTTAAAAAACATGATTAAAATGGAAAAACCACAAATGTGCTTTTTTCAAGAAACCAAATGTAACAGCTCAACATTAGGCAACATTCTCTCCAAGGCATGGCTGGGATGTCGATCGGTAGCGGTGGATGCCTCTGGAGCCTCGGGAGGGCTGGCTATAGCATGGAATACACAGGCGATAGCACTTTCAGATCTTCATGCTTCCCATCATCTCATCCAGGCTGCTTTTCACATCCTAGGGACGAATATCCATGGAAATCTCTCTAATGTTTACTTCCCGCAGGACACAGGAAGTAAAATTTCTCTTCTCGACACCATAGAAGCCTTGAACAACAATAGAACACATCCGCTCTGGATTATAGGCGGGGATTTTAATATGATCACCAAGCTAGAGGAGAAGACAGGGGGTAGAAACAGAATGGACCATGAAAGCTCCCACTTCAAGGACTTCATTCAGAACTCCTCTCTTATAGACATACCTTTTGGCAATGGCACTTTCACTTGGAGCAATCGCAGAGCAGGGAAGCATCAAATCGCCTCCAAATTGGATCGCTTCCTCATATCAGACAATGCGATTCACCTTGGAGGAGACTTTTCAACAGCTATCCTTCCTCACACAGGATCGGATCAGTAGCCGATTGTCCTCCAATGGCAAAGACCAGGCAATCCGACCAGAAGGCCCTTCCGCTTCGAGGAGTTCTGGCTCTCGCATCCCTCATTCAAAGACTTTGTCAAAAATATTTGGACATCCTTCACCCCGCCTGAAGGATCCAAAATGTTTCAGTTCCAACAAAAGCTCAGGTTTCTCAAAAGCCAGCTAAAAAGATGGAACAGGGAAACCTTTGGTAACATATTCACCGCGTAGCAAGAACTAAACAAGGAACTTTTGGAACTCCAACAAAGGGTCATCACCAAGGGGCACACTGAAGAAAATCTGGCACAGGAATGTAGCATCCACAGCCAACTGGAGGAAAGGCGAAAACAGGAGGAAATATATTGGAAACAAAAATCCAGAATAAGATGGCTGAGGGAAGGCGAACAAAACACCAAATTCTTCCACAGAACCACTATTCAGCGAAGAATGCACAACAGCATCCCTTTCATTCAAAAACAGGGAGGAGCAAAAATAGAGAAGCATGAGGAAATAGAGGAGGAATTCCTAAATCACTTCGCTCAAGTTCATCGCGAGCCTGAAGGAGACAAGCGTCCAGCTATTGAAAGAATAACCAACAATGTGCCAAAGCTTATCACAGAGGAGCATAATGAACATCTTCTTCGCCCCATTCTGATGCAGGAGGTGGATGATGCAATGTCTCAACTTAAGGAAGGTAAAGCCCCAGGCCCAGATGGTTTTACCACCACTTTCTTTCACACTTTCTGGGAGTTAATAAAGCAAGAGGTCTGGAAAATTGTAGAAGAATCAAGAGCTCTCCATTGGGTTCTCCCCACTCTAAACACTACTTTCATCGTTCTTATCCCTAAAGAGGAAAACTCCATCACCCCTGACAAGTACAGGCCGATAGCTCTTTGTAATGTAATTTACAAAGTCATATCTAAAGTGATTGCAAACTAGCTAAAGCCCCTCTTACCATTGCTTATCTCTTCGGAACAGTCGGGCTATGTGGAAGGGTGTCAAATCATGGACGGAATTCTTCTCACGCACGAGATAATTCACTCCCTCAAGAACTCCAAGCAGGCAGGTATGCTTCTCAAACTGGACCTCTCTAAGGCTTTTGATAAACTCAGCTGGACCTACATTCAGCACATGCTTAAAGCCTTTGGTTTTTTCTCTATGTGGGTGCGATGGATCATGAGTCTAATCACCACAACTCAATTCTCCATCCTAGTCAATGGAATCCCCTCAAAGCCCTTCAAACCCTCCAGAGGGATCAGGCAAGGTGACCCCCTTCCCCCTTCCTGTTTGTCCTAATGGATGAAGGTCTAGGGTGTCATATCACAAATGCCCTCCACTCACATCAGCTCAAAGGCCTATCTGTTCATAACACCCTTGCTAATACCCACCAGCAGTTTGTCGACGATACTATGCTATTTGGTTACCCCTCGGTCCAGGAAGCCTCCTGCTTTAAAGACCTGCTCAATGATTTTTCAGAAGCCTCTGGTACAAATATCAACTGCTCCAAGTCTCAGATTTTCTTCTTTCATACTCCACCCTCAGTCAAGATCGCAGTTACCCGCATCTTAGGATTCCCCTCTGCTACCCTCCCCTCCAAATATCTAGGAGCTCCGCTCACAGCCTCAGCCATAAAGCATTCCTCTTGGCGATCCCTCCTTGAAAAGCTCGAATCCCGCCTTAACCTCTGGACTCACAGAACTTTAAATCTGGTCATTCGAGTGGTACTTATCAAATTGGTCCTTCAGGCCATGCCTCTCTATCTGTTCTCAATCTTAGCAGTGCCGAAATGGGTATTAAAAAAAATAAGGAATCTTCAGCGTAGCTTCCTTTGGGGCAGCTCAGCAACCAACCGTAAATGGGCCCTTGTAAAATGGGCCACTGTCTGTACTCACAAAGACAAAGGGGGCATCGGACTGAGAGACCCAGAGCACAGTAATTCCATCATGAATGCCAAAATTTGGTGGCAATGTGTCACTAATCTAGACAAGCCCTGGGTCAAACTATGGACAGCCATATACGCCAACAACAGACCTCAGGAGGAACTCATCAGGCTCACTCCCAACGTCAATGGCTCGCTAATGTGGAATGCTGCCAAACAGCACTACCAATTAATTCAAAGCACAGTTTTTGGGAAGTGAGGAATGGCAGAACAGCTAGATTTTGGACAGATGCCTGGAACCAGATGCCAAAGCTCAACAGTGTTCTGCACCCAGCTCCAGAACTCAACAGGCAGGAGCAGCAACAGGAAAAGGTCCAACAATACTGGATGCAGGATGCGATGCATGGCTTTAGGCAGTGGAAACAGGGTAATCAGCTAATCTATAACACAAACCTTCAAGAGGCTGAGAAGCTGGAGATGGAGCTTCGGAAAAGAAACATCAGATATGATGAAGGAAATGACATCCTTCGATGGGGATACCAACCAAAAGGTACCTTTACTCCTTCAGAGGCATATAAAATAATCAGCAACATCACCACTCTGTCTGATCCAATCTGGCGCAAAATTTGGGAGCTCGATTCCTGGCCCAAAGTCTCTCACTTCCTTTGGCTCGTTGGACACAAGAGGATACTCACATGGGACAAATTAAGAAGCAGAAACTTTCATGGTCCATCCATCTGCCACAACTGCAAGCATAGTGAGGAAACTCTCCAACACCTCTTGGACGCATGTCCCTTAGCCAATCAGCTATGGGAAAAGGCCAGCTTTAGATGTCAAAGAAGATGCAGAATGGAGAACGATATAATCAGCTCTTTAAGACATTGGACACAGAAACCTTACAAAAGAGAGCTCCTTAATGGTTTATGGAACATAATCCCAGGTCTAATCCTCTGGAGCATCTGGAAGGAAAGAAATATGGAAGAAATTCTATAGGAATCTTAAAGAAACATTGTTGCTTCGACCATGGATGCAGGAGGATCTTCCATCTCTACCCAATGACAAAAGTATTCTAGACAATTGGCAATTGCAACTTCCTCAGGAACTTCAGAAGAGCGGCCCGGCCAAAAGCAGCAACAACACCAAAGGCAAATGGAAGGCTCCCCCAAAGCACTCCTATAAGCTCAACTTCGACAGAGCCTCCAAAGGTAACCCTGGAATTGCGGGTTTTGGAGGAATCCTAAGAGATCATGAAGGCACTCCCATGCAGATTTATTTTGGAAACATAGGCTGGGATACTAACAACTCAGCAGAGTTAGAGGAACTTTGGCAAGGACTCTCTCTCGCTTGGAATCTCAACCTTCAACCTCTTGTCGTAGAAGGAGACTCCCAGATCCTCATCAACATGGCCAAGCGCCTCCAAAACGGATCTCAAGCAAGGAAAATCGCCACCAGCTGGAGGCTCGAAGCAAGGCTGAAGGACATTGAACAACTGCTTCGCAGCAACAGAGCCATCTCTTTCATGCATACTAAAAGGGAATGCAATAAGGTTGCTGACCTCTTGGCCAATATAGGAGTTGAAAATGCCAATACCTTTCTCAGTGGCATTACAACCACAATTCCAAACAATGCAAAGGCTCAGGAACTTGCTAGCCGGATCCAAAGTGATGCAGAGGCCCTGGATGCGGGTGATTGGACGGGTGTCAATGAGGAGCCACACGCTAGCCATGTGCTTCCTCGTGCCTAAGGCATGTATTCATAGCTCTCCTCGCCGCCATGGAATGTTGGTACAGAGCGAGACTGCAAACAACATTCAATGCGAAGTCGGGTGAAAGGGCGAGACTGCAAATAGCAGTTATGGCAAACAAGTTCGAAGGGGAGGACAAATTTGTTAAAATGGGTGATGAATTGCGCCACAGGGGTCATAATGTTGTATGTCGCTTCACTCTCCAGGCTACAGCACCAGTTGGGTGGCATCTATGTTCAGTTGAGTGGCATCTGCGTTTTGAAGGCTGTCTGCGTCAAGGTGGGTGGCATCTGCATTCAGTTGGGTGGTGTCTGCGTTCAGCTAGGGGGTGTCCGCGTCTCAAGCCAACAAATTTGGTTGGTGGCTGTCTTCAACCCTGCTTCAGCCCTGCTCCTGCAATTATACAAGGCCCCGCTGCTCCTGCAAAGATGGTACAAAGGAGAGGACCTACTCGAGGAAGGCCATCTTGTCCTCCATCCTCAAGGCCCCGCCTTCACTGCTGCTGATGTCACTGCCATGGAGGGGTTCAGGCCACCCCCATCCAAGCTAGCCAATTCATGGATGCTAGAAGTTCTAATCTGGAACCAGCCCCTGCACCTGCATTCGGCTCCGCCATCTTCACATTCGGTAGTTCGATGGACAAACCCCGTATTAATGCACATGTCTCGGTTTTGTTCATCGAGGATCCTCAGGAAGATGAAGGAGGTTCGCGCAGTCCGGAGAAACTCCCAGGTGGAAGCTCTGCCAAGGACGGGAAGAAACCTGTGGAAGCACCTGAGCAAGCTCCTAAAAGCCCTCAAACACAGAAGGCATCGACTTCTAAGGAGGACAATGAGGACGAATGGAACACCCTGTGAGAGAAATATGGATGGTGTAGGGTGGTCGATGAAAAGCCAGAGGAATAGCCCTCAGCTGGCTCACATCCTCTTCATCCAGTTCTGCTCAGCATCTGTCTTGGTTTATGGCTCTGTTTTTAGTTTTTCAGTTTCAAGTCCAAAGCTTCAGCTTGCTCTTGTTAATTTTGTATTGCCTGTCAGGCAAACTGTCGATAGTCTCATGAGGCCCCTGCGTGGGCAGTACTATTTTGTTCCTGAGCCCCTGCATGGGCAGTTTTGTTTTGATTTTGTGCCCCTGCGCGGGACTAATCTGTCTGGTCTGGTTATTTTGGCCCTACATGAATTGCTCAAGTCTAGTTGCGAAGCCCCTGCGAGGGCAGGTTTTGTGCTGGGTAAGACGAGTCCAAAGAGCCACAGTTGGCCTTGGACACACTGATATCATGTCTATAAAGTTTCACTGTACATAATAAAATAGCATAGTTTTACTGAGAAAAAAAAAAGAAATAAGGTGATTTACTAAATAAGTTTTTTTTTAAACTAGGTGCTCTAACAAAATATTTTTGGGAGATCTTTATGAAGTTTTTATTGATTTTTATTAAAAGAGAATTAAAAAATGGTTTTACTTATGCGCTTTATTTAAAAGGATTTATTTGAGTTTTATAAAAAAAAGGTATTATGGTGTTTGGAGTGTTGTGATTTATAAGAGGAGAGATAATGTTGAAAATAGTCGCTAGTGATTATGAGTGGTATGAAGTGTTATTGTGATGTGATATTGAGAACATAATAATGCATGAGTGTGTAAATTTTTTCTATTTTGTCAACCATGATAATGTTTTGGGTTTGGAAAAATCAGTTTGTAAGATAAGGATACATGAATCTAAGGAAGATTTTGTATTAAAGGGGTGCATATTGAAAACCATCTTTTTTCGGGGTTGATATGTAAAGAAGACTAATGCAATAAGCAAATAAGACAAAAGAAAGATGACACTCATGGGTCATAAAGCAATACTGAAGCAAACCATGGAAAGAAATCAAAAGGAAGAGCCAAATTATTCCAAAGAGTTCATAAAGGTTCTCACTGCACTTGAGGTACCTAAAAGACAAGCAGATGAAGTAGAACAATTCGAGGATGAATGGATTGAGATGGATCTGGTAACACTTCCAGAATTTACTTGTACAAAATTTAATTTGTGGGTTGTCCAAATGAAATTTTTTCTTTGATATAAAGAATTTATTGAGTACTAGTCTAATAAACCAAATGATGAAGTATGTGATACTTTAGTAATTGATTTTATATAACAGGAATTGGATGAGATTTTTTTTGTAAGGTAGTAAAACCTACATCTTTCCCAGGAAGTGTGGAAGGTCATGGAAGCATAATTTGGTACAAAAGAAAGTGACATGTAGTAGCAAGTTGGATCACAGTCTATTGAAGAATCAATAGAGAAGTTAGGCACAAGTCTAAGAGTAAATGAGAAAGACTCTAGGAGAACAATAGAGCTTGGAGAATCCAAATCAAATGTGGATGATGGTCATGAAGGCTATAAAAGTGAAACCCATTATGAATATGTACATATGGATGAAGAAGATGCAAAAAATATTGCAAAGAGAGAAGTTGAAGCCTCTGCATGTGAAGCATACGAAGAGCATATACATGTTTGAGAACTCCACTGTAACGTGGATGGTGAACCTGGAGATGAACTCTTTGCATTGGAGGTTGAGATATTTAAGTTTGAGAATGACAAAAAGAGTTTTTCATATGAAGTAATGGTTTGTAAAGCTAGAGTGCATCTCTCGTGAATTCAACAGTAGATGATAAATTTAGTGAAGTTGAAATCGTTAACGGTTACAGTTATGCTCGTATATCCCACCATAGAGTGGATGAAATTTATGTTGATGAAATTTGTGATATATTTTTTGGAATAGGGACTGATTATGTCAATATGGAAAGTACCATGTTTGATGAAGAATTGAATGATGAAGATGTCATTGTAGCAGTTAGTTATGAAGCAAAAGTTGGAACTACTCATGAAGTGATATGTGAACTAGAAACAATTGAGTTTGGCATAGATAAAGTTATCAATAGAGGAATAAGTGGTTTGGTGGATAAGAAATTTAAATTCTTAATGTTAAGTTTGTTGAAGAACTATTAACTAGTGATGAATGGTTTCACATGATGTAATATAAATATCTCATTAATATGTTGTTATTTGGTGAGAGAATCCAAGTGGAATACGACCTGTTTTTAGTAGTAGAGGTTGGTAATGGTAAAAAAATGGAAAACGAAGATTATGATGCAACAAAAAAGGAAGAGAAGGAAGATGTAGACAATAAAGAAAAATAGGAGAAAGTTTCCACTACAGAGCATAATGAATATGTTTTTAACATTGATTTTGAGTGTGCACGTAAAAAATACAACAAACCAATTATAGTTATAGTTGGAACAGAACATGAAGAAAAAGATGTAGGAAATGACACAAAAGTTTTTGAAGATGAAGAAGAAAGCATCGAAACAACCTTTAAACAATGGAGTCAATAGGAGATCAAATTCTACTATTAATAAATATGACATAAAGAAGATAAATAATATGAAGCCCAAGAACCAGAGCAAATTTCATAGTTTGAAGTTGAAGAGTTATGACAACAATCCATGAATGAATGAATATTTGAAAAGCAAGCTGAAGAAGACATGCTTAGAAAGCCTAAATTTATTTCTAGAAAAAATACAAGAGAATTCAAAGAAAAAAATTAGCATCAACAAGTGAAGAAATATGGAGCTTTTTGAACCTCTAAATTTCTCTCATTTTGATAATCATTTTTTCCCTTTACTTTCATCCATTTTGTGTACATTTTTGCTTCATCCTGAATTATGAGGTCATCTAGTTCATGCATAACTACAATAAAGTATATCATTCACTCATAGCTCGTAGTCTATGAATTATTTGTTAAATTGGTTAAACATTACTATAACTATCGAAAGGTGCACCTTCTATGGCTAACTAGCATTTTTGTAGCTAAATCCAAGGTTGAATAGGTTCCTAAGAGTTTGAAGAAAATCAAGACATATCGAAAAATGATAGATGTCAAACACATGGGTATCCAACTATTGCGCTCACTTAGAACTCTACAGGATGTGAGAATCTCACTGGTCAAATAAAAATTAAAACCTGGCTGTAGAAGGTTGTTCTCGTTCAAAATTTCAAAGAGTCAATCCTATCATTAATCAAGCATGGAGAAGTCAGGCGAGCGAGATCTTGAATTTACATTTTTTATTTGATGATGTGTTGATCAAAAGCCTCTCATGATTTTCTCTTCCAGTAGTGAATCATGAGAGAAAACCTCCTATTCTGATTTTAAAGATTATTTGTTGAATGAAGGACTTAATTCTCGGAATTATCTATTTAACTTTTTAGATCTTGAAAAATTATAAAGTCTTCAATCTGAAAGCGAGGCATCAATTGTTAATTCTGTAATAATGGATACTCTTGAGAGACAAGACTCTATTTGTAGTTAATGTAATTCCTTTGTTCATGGTGCAATTGTGAATGTGTTGGTGACTTAGCTCCAGATTTGGGTTCCTATTTCATCACACTTAGCCATGGAGTGTTTTTAAAGTGTCTTCATCTAAATTATGCAATTTAGCTCTTTTGATATTGTAGGAAAATCTTTCCAGCAAATCTTCAATATTTTCCTCATTTTGAACCATCTTAAAGACTTCATCCTTATCATCCTGTGTTCTAATAGAATGTGTTCCTAGACGCATGAACCACTTAATAACTCCAACTTTTAGAGTGGTAGGAAATAATTTCATTTTTTGACTATCAAGTAGGTAATAATATAGTCTGCATAATACTTCAAACTAAAAAAGAAATATTTTTGGATCATCAATTCTTAACCCAAGGAAATTAGGAAGGATAGATGGTGATATATTTTTCATGGTAGCAGTAGTATTAGTATCTAAGATAGGGAATCCAAAAGGATCTTTTTATTCACGAAAATATCCACCACCTCTACCAACTTCTCTTCCACCTCTCAGTCCCCCACCAATTCTTGGTCCTTCCCCATTATGAACTTCTCCCTCACCTACCATTATAGATTATTTAAAACTTATGTAGGCTTCTATAATAGGATTGTCTTCAACAAATTCTTTCTCTTCTAGTTCTTCTTCCTCACTAGGTACTTTGAACTCCTTATCTAAGAGTTGTTCACCTATTGAAGAAAGAAATATGACTCCTTCAGTTGGGGATGCATGTTATTCAATTATAACTTTTTTAGATGAGATTGGTAAATCCTTAGGTTGAATTTGAGATCTATGTACTTTAGGTAGCCTATGTCTACTTACTATGGATGGAATGTGAGTATTGGTGGAGGGCGTGACACTACATGGTCTAGAGGAGTAGTTGGTGATGTTGGTATTGAAATGCATCCTCTCCCTCTACTTATGAATCTACCCATAGAATTTCATTCTCTATACATGCATCATAAATTATTTTAATATGACTTTTTATTATGCATCTAGAAATTACATGCATCTATTATAATATGAAAATCTAGAGAAAAAATAATGTCTTATATACACTTTCTTTACAATGTCACAAAAAATGTTGGGTAATTTAA
>APFE031595304.1:2371-18454 GCA_000404065.3 Pinus taeda | reverse complement strand
AGCAAGGTGATTGATAAAGGTGTTAATGAAATCGTCTTCTGTTTGGTTTTTGAATTCAAGTGCATCTAACATAGTTAATGGTGAATGAATATTTTCTTTTAAACATGTTGTTGTTTGTTTCCTAGTTTTTACAATGGGTAGGCTTGGCTGAGCAGGAGGGTATAAAGCTAGATTATTTACATCATTCCCTCTAGTTATGATCATACTTCCTGTTCGGCAGCCTATATATGCATCCGCTGTTGCTAGCCAAGACCTTCATAGTATTAAGGGATGTCCATATAGCTGATTTTTGGGGTTAATAATCAAAAAATCTGCTAGATATTCCCATGACTCCATATGTAATGTTCCTTCTGGCTTAATTACTGAACGGTCAACTAGGTCTAGCAAGGTAGTGGTTTTTTCTAAGGTTGTGATGCCAAGCATTTCGCAAGTTGCTGTTGTAAGAATATTAATGGCTGCCCCTAAGTCAACTAAAGCATTGGGAAAAGAGCAACCATTTATTTGTATTGTGATAATGGGATTTCTCGAGTCTTCTTATTTTACATGAGTTTCTTTTCCTAGTAATAAATCAGACAAAGTTCCGACGACTTGGACAGTTGGTGTTATTTTTGTTTTCCTCATAGACTTCTTTGCACACAATTATTTACTGGTTTTAGCATATATCAGAATGTCTTGAATGGCCTGGAGGAGGGGTATTTTTATACAGAGATTTTTGAATTCACCCAGAAGATAAAAGTCAGGATATTCAATAGGTCGAGGTATTATCAATCCTTCTGGGAACGGGGGAGAAGTAATTATTACTTGCTCGGGATCTTTCTGCCTGGCTATATCTCCTCCCTATTTTATTTTCTAGTCATCTACAGTCGAAGGCTTATTTGGATGTGTTTCTTTAACTTCAGGTTACATATTTTTGTCCTCATCTAGATAAATTACACCTCTAGATCTTAACTTAAGTTCATTACATTCTCTCATCTCAACTTCAGGGTCCAAACTCTCAATAATTTGGACTAACTAGATTGGTCTGTTGTTAGGATTTGGTTTGGGTTGAGCTAGGAGTTGCATTCGTATATTAGGTTGAGGATTTTGCTCCAATGTGTAAGGTGTTGGTAAGGTTGGTTGAGGCAGAGGAACTATTCCCGTAGGCTGGTTTGTGGATAGTTTCCAATTTCGTTGCCAGTTCTGACTTTTTGAGGTAGAAGGAGACCATTAAGAGGAATAGGGGGTGTTCTGCCAGAAAGGTGAAGGATAAGAGGAACTTGGCAAATTATTTTTTGGGTTTGATTGGTTAGGCCATGGTGGCATGGAAAATTCTTGAGGTGGCCATGTAGAGAAAGATGGTTGGTTCTGCCATGCTGCTCCTGAATACTGCTGACAATTAAATTGAAAAGAAGGAAATAATGCGGATGGTTCTGTAGACATACCTATCAGATGTGTTTTCCATTGACAGTGTTGGTTCATCAGATATACTGGTTCCACTTCCTCTTCTGCCTCCTTGAATATTTCCTTTAATCCAGGAAACAATGGGAAACTTTCTGTAGTGTGATCCTTAGTACAAATGGCGTATGTTTGAATCGTATCTAACAGACATTCTCTATGATTGTGTTTCTTTCTGCAACATGGACAAAAAATAGCTAGATTTTGTTTAGCTTCGGCCTGCTTTTATTTGGCTTGCATGATATCCAATTGTATGGTCAGGGTCCCCAGGATACCAGTCTTGAAATCTTCGAGTAGATTGTCGATTTCAACTCATGTAATGCTTCCTCCTAAGGCTTTGTTGTCTCTGGTGATCACATAACATCCGATTGGTTTCATCCTTGTACTGCCTCTAGAACACCTGATGCACAACTGTATAATATTGTCATAATCCTCTTGATAAATATCACCCTTCCCCATTAAATTTAATGTTTCTACTCGTTGGTCTTTCATACCTTTGATCATCGTAGTTTTAAGAACTTCAGGAGGAAAATTTGCATAAGGAGATCTTTGCAGATTATGTTGAAAACTCTCTACATATTCTTCAAGAGTCTCATTAGTCTTAGCTACTATTTGAAAGATTTCATCCTTTAGTTCTCTAGTTCGGAAATAATCTTGGTATTATTTTAGAAAGGTTGTTTTCATTTGGTCCTAGTAATTAACATTACCTCCACCAAGCCCCATAAACCAATGCAGAGCTGCTCCCTTCAAAGTAGAGGGGAACAGTGTTAGCTTCTAGGGGTCGGTAGTGTAATCATATCCCCTACATAAAACATTGAATTTTAAAAGGAATGCGTTAGGATCCTCTAAAGTTATCCCATGGAAGGTAGGAATATTTTGTAATGGAATGGCTTTCATGGGAGCATTAACAGTTGTATCAAAAATAGGGTATTGTAAGGTAGAGGTATGAGGCTGTCACAGATTATTGGCCATTTGGTAAAAAATATGCCAATATTCTTCAGGGATCTCTAGAGCTAGAGCTCTGTTTCTAGGGGAGCTAGAAGAGACTTTTAAAATGATCTTAACAACACTACCTTGGTCCAGAATACTGGGTGTCCTCTATTCAACTACTACTTCAAGAGATTTGGGTTCTGATGAATTAATCTTTTCAACACTACCTGTTTCTCCTTCTCCTTCACAGAGGTTGAAAGAATACCCTTCTTGTAAAGGGATAAACTGCAAATTTTTAGTGTTTTGAAAACTTTGTTCAGACCCCTTAGTTTTGTTGTGAATCTTAGTGTCAGTTGCAAATGTTGATCTTACGGCCTAAAGGGTTACAGTAGGATTTCTTGTAGAAATGATTTGAGGTCTTACTGATGACTGAGACTTAGCTTTCCTTATGATTTTCGATGAAGGTTGATCATCCAAGGGGAACTGACCCCTTAGATTTTTCGGATCTGGGTGGAGGAATTAAGTCTTTTTCTACTCTTTTCTTCTTAGTCATTCACTCAGAAATTCAAACATTTATTTCTACTTTAATTCCTACGCAATTTTGCTGAAAAGCGGGCGAGGGAGCAAGCATTTTACTTACTCGTATGCGGGTTCTTACCTTCCATTTTTAATACCCAGTTCTTTCACAACAAACAAACATCAAACATCTATTCCTATGCAATTGTGTTGAAAAGCAGGTGAGGGAGCAAGCACTTTACTTACTCGTACACAGGTTCTTACCTTACGTTTTTAATACCCAGTTATTTCACAACACACAAACATAAAACACACATCACCTTCTGTGAAATAGAAACACTCTCTCTGGAAATGGCACCAAAATGTTGGGCACAAATAAGGTGTCTTTTAGAACTCTTAAATTCCTCCCATTAATTATCAACCTGGGTAAGTCTTTTTGTTTCAAGAGTATACACAATATGTGCAAGTGATGTAAATCATTCAATCTACAACGAGTAATGCTTTAAAATAACTTTATGATTTCAATACAAGAGAAAATAGATCAAACCATAAACTACAAACTTGTAACTTCAAGTAAATTAACTTATTCACACATCAAAACTCAATCTTAATCAAAACCAAATTCAATATTAATCTAACTACAATTACATCAACCGAGTGCATTGTAATGATAACATAGCTCTTTCAGTTGAATCTAGACTTAAGCATAAAAGTAATACACCTGATATAATCAATAAAACTCTAGCTTTCAATTAACAATAAATTATTCTTATCTAACAATCAAATCAATCCACGACATAAATAAATGAATCCAATCAACAGAAATAAGAATTAATGCATTGAATACACAAACTCAACACTAGTGAAATTAAATCAATTACAAAGCTATAAAACAGAGTAATTAAACTTGTAGTAGAAGAAAGGTAAACTATAAAACAGGGAACATCAGTGAAATCCACTAGTGACTGGGCCCAAGCCACCAATGATTACTGCTTGATTGCTTCAGAATATCATGAATGAACAGCGATGTGAATATATATTATTCATCAAATCCAAATGTCATTACAGTAGGATGTATCCTTCAGAATAATGCTCTATATATTAAAATTACAACTGAAGTAAAAGAAGCAAAAATTGAAGTCCCATATTCTATTCGTCTTTCCCCTCTTATAGTCAAAGAGGAAAAGTGATAAATTCAATTATGATCCTGAGGAATTTGCAACTAAATTCTATTATCAGACAATATTCTATCTTGTGCCAATCCTTTGATTTGCTTCTTGATTTGACTGCACAAGATACGCGTTGTTTTCTCTGTTTAGCCTTTGTTGTTCAATAGTTTGAATAACAGTTGTTCCATTCGCTAATTTCTACATAAAAAGCAACAAAAGTAGTTTCATTCATTTTCTATCAAAATATTATCAAAACCGTATTGCATCATGGCATAAATGCATAAAAAGGAGGGAAAAGATAGTGTAATCAAGGGTAAATTTATACTTGTTGCACGACCCAACAATAAGCACAAGTGGAGGAAAATTGAGTGCTTGCCAAGTAGTAGAGGAAAGGATACTCACAGATGCACCTTTGTCTATAATAGTGCTAGATACAATCATATTGTAAACCTGTACTATGATCTGGAAAGGCACATAAGAAGGAAGATGACATCCTACCAGTCGATTCCAATCAAAAGAAGTGACCAAACTACTTGGAGGGGGTACCATAGAAACGAGAGTATTATCCCCTTGTGTTATGAGAATGAGAGGATTTTCCTCCTATCTTGATGGAATAGAAGGGGTGTCTCCAAGCTCATTAGAATGTGAAGAAACAAAAAGAACCTAAGTAGTATCATACTCACTCTCTACGGGAAAGGTACGATGAAATGAAGCTGAAATCGGGTCAATTGTTTCCTCTGCCTATGATGGGTGAGGTGTAGACTCACTGGATTCACATTTAGAGAGAGTGGGTTTGATTGACAATTGATTTGGGTCAGTCATTTTATCAACTAGTGAAGGATTAAGGGAGAGTTTCCTGTAACCAGATGGAAGTCACTACGGAGAAGCAGGATGGTTATCCACCACTTTTTTGGCTTCATCCAGATAGGGACAAAGGTGAATGGGGTCATTTTCTTTAAATAACCTACGGGGAAACTTAACTTTACCCTTCTTTACATGAATTTTACTACCACTAGTTGATGGTGTGTCACCAGCATGATCTCCATAAGTTGATGACACAGGATGATATGAATGAGAAGACTGTTCTTCTATGATATGAGGAATATCAGGACAATCTCGAAGAAGATGATCTCTTGTACAAATTTTGCATGGATATCGAACTTTTTGGGCTTATCAGATGGTTTCTCATCAGAAGTTACATTCAAAGAAATGGTTGCTTGGTTGCCCCCCTACTGAATGTTCTTCTTCTTCTTCTTCTTCTTCCCTTTCTTCTTCTTCTTAGCCACCTGGTTACTGGTATCAATACTTTCACCAGGTGAAAAGGAAGAAGGGGAGAAAGAAACCACCAATGAAGAAGGAAAAGGGTCAAATTTGGGATCAACTGGAGGTTGATTTTGTCTAGTTGGAGGAGTACTCGATTGTGGAGAAATCACGAGATTTTGAACCAAGGAGGTTGAAAACAATGATACTAGCAAGACAATGGTAAGTCTCTAAAGGGACAATGTTACCATATAAGGAGCACCAATATTTCTAAAAGGAGGAAAAGGACTAGGATTCCCATCAAAAGGAATTCCTTGATCAGTGGACTCCGAATTTGTCACCGTATGCCTCAACCTAAGATCAACTGAGTGAGCGTGGAGGATGTTATCTGCAGTCAATTAAAATTATATTAATCAAAATAACAAAACAAAACAAAGGAGGGATGATCTAGGCAAAAGGATTACCAAGTAACTGTGAACTACAAAATACCTCCGGCGAACCAAGAAATATGGGTAGGCAATCTCCCTGAATGTTGTATTCGGTTTATCATAGTATACAAGGCAGCTGAATTGGTTACCTAAAGATGGATAGCAACCTATTTTTGTCCTCCCATATATACCTAAAAGTATGTGGAGGCTCAATTTGTATTAGTGTTGTCTAATGCAAAACCACACAGTGAGACCATTCCCTTATACTTTACGTACTATAATACCACCCTATATACCCGAAGGTACGTGGACGAGCTATGATATACTCATGTATGTGGAATGTGATATCACACTCAGGATGTATTTCAAACAAGTTAGCGACAACTTCTTTGTTTTATGACGCTAGAACACGTCTCTAGCCTAGAACCACTAAATGTTTTTCATTAGGTCACAATGCTCCATTAGGTAAATTGAGGTTAATTTTAAGTTGATCACGCTTAGGAATTTTCCTTTCAAGTTCACCACATTATGTATTTTGAAATTCCTAGGAATGCAACTACGATGATAAGCATTCTTTCCATTCAATTTAACAATGAAAATATTAGCTAATAGGGATAGAGTAATCAGATTTCTTTCAATCAAAGAGCAAAGAGCACAATCTAATGCAATTTCCCTAAACTATTCCTATGAGCACACACAAACTTTTTCAATGCAAAATTCATGTATTTCTTTTCGATTTACTTAATTTGAATGTGAAAAAAAGGAAACTAATGCACATACAATCAAACAATCTTTAACAAGAAGAAAGACTTTACGACAATTCTATTTCAAAAGAAAAGAAGACTTTTACAACATTTTCTTTTGAACAAATATTAATCGACTATAGTCTAACTATGACTATTGATCGATAATGACAAAGAAAACATTTAAGAAACATTAATCAACCAAGTCAAAGTAGGGCTAGCAAAGGAGATAAAACTTGTTTTCTCAAACATGACATTCATTGACTAATCAACAAGCAATCAAACAGAGGAAAGTTGGCAAAAGACTCAATCCATAGGTGGGAAACTAACCCTTGGAGGATCAGCGCAGCCCTAAATAGGAGACAGTGCACTTTAGAGCACTATCCATATGCCAAGGGCTCTCTGCAGCGCACTGTGTCCCTCACAAGCCTGTGTTGGTAATAGTGAGCCATTTCAAGAGGGAAATTGACACAGTTTTTTACCAAAATTCAATGCAAAAAAGTTGAAATACAATCAATGAAAACAAGTAGGGTCTGCAAGAGTGTCCTAGGAGGTGGATAAGCTACTAGGAAGGATGACCTTCCCCAGTATGGTCACCAATTTGTTTGGGAGAATTTGGTATCTACGGATAAATACTAGTTCCCTAGATAAGTAGTCATATCTAGAACAACGGTTTCAAGCACTTTAGTCTTTTCCTATAAGCAATAGATAAGACAAATAGAATGAGAAGACCTACTTTTAGTTCTACTTTCCTCTTGTCTCCTTTGTATTAGTCCTGTCACTCCTTCCTATATGTAACACACTCGAGAATTACTTGTAAACATCAACAAAAGACAAAGAACCAATCAAAGCAAAAGATCTATTGATTACAAGTAAATGAAATCAGATACATTCACACATAAGCATCATATAACAAGATAAGCATATGGAAAAAGATTCAAATACTTTATTGAATAGAACAATGAATTACAACCATCAATTCTAATTCAAAGTCACTCCTCCAACTTTGATACCATCCACATCACATCAAAAGCATGAAAAACTTGTAGCATAACAATACTTGTCTCAAAGTCAATTCTCATAGTAACATTATCTCCTTACAGTTCAACATAGTCCAGTCCTTGATCACTTAGATGAGTGCTCAATTTATAGGAATATGGAGGAGGTTATGTCATAAATGGGGGTATTGGATGGCCTTCCATACTTAGAATTAGTTCCATGGAGGAAGGGATGAGAGGATAGGATGTATCTGAACTCATTTCTCATCCATTTTTGAGCTCATAGGAGTTGAGAAGTGAGAGAAAATTCTAGAAGATTCCAAGAAATAAGAATATTCCCCAAACACTATGTGAATTTCACTCAATCTCACCTAGTGCAGGTCAAAGAGGGCCTAAGTGCTCTGCAAAGCACCCTGGCATGGACTCAACTTCTCTATAGCGCACCCTTACATTGGCCTACCTGCGCTCACCCCTTTAGGGATAATTTTATGATGTCTTCAAGTCATGAAATTGTCTGGGAAGGAGGCATTCAAAAGTTTGACTTGTTAAGGGCATGTAGTAACTAAAATTAGGGTTTGATGAGCCCTAAAATAGTGATTTGGATGATGGGAGTGATATGCCCAAATGGACCTGTAACAAATGGTAACACATTAAAATGTGTTTTTGTAGGCATACCATTTAAATCAAATACACAAGCTCTTACCCAATGATGAAATCACTTGTTTGTACTTGTATCCAGCTACACTAACCAAGACTCTGAATGCAATTCTTATATCCACCAAGTCGGTAGTAGTATAGCTATAATTAGATCCAAGGTCAATAAAATTAGAAATAGCTTGATCGCAGAGCTTACTATCCATCCGAATGATAGATGTCTAGTGTTTTTCCTTCTCGTTGTCCACAACTGCATAGATATATGGAATACTCTGGCCAACATCCCCAACAATATACATCTCCTGTGCAATATATATCTTAGGCCTTCCACCGTGATGCTGTGGAGAATCTTTCCTAAGGTGTTCCTCACCACATGTGCAACACTCCAACCAACCAATTCCCTCACCTATATGTTGTTTTTGCTTCTATTATGACCCATGTCCCTATCTAGCTGCATTGAATCTCTTTTGTGGAGCCACATTTTCTTTCACATCTACATGTTGAGGCCTTGTCCATTTTGGTTGACATTTATCTCTACCATTGTCTTTTCCCTTCCATTCATGCTGAGATTCATTCTTATACTTTGATTGCTCATAGAAATGCTTTATTTTCCCAATAACTTATTCAAGTTATTGAGGCTCATCGTACTCAATCCAAACTATAAATACTAATGGCATCCCACTCACAAATCTTTGAACTTTAGCCTTCTCATTAGTAATATCTGGTACATACCTCAATAGTTCTAGAAACTTGTTCGTGTACTCTCCATTTGTCATTGATCCCATATTTAACATAGAATTATTTAGCCTTACTATCATAGTACCTTTCTGACAAGTACTTCTTCCTTAAAACTCTCTTGAATTCCTTCCAACTCTAGTCATCTATCATGATGTCTCTAACCCGCTTAACATCTTCCCACCATATATTTTCTTTACATTTCAAACTTAAGATAGTTGTTATAGCCTTCATTTTATCTGTGTACTCATGTAGCTCAAAGAATTTGTTCATCCCAAGTATCTAAGTCTTTGCATCATCTGAGTTCTTCACATATCAATCAAAAGAATGTGTTTTTGTTTTCTTTAATTCATCCAGTAATTATCCTCTAACATTCCTCCTGTAAGGATGATAGCGGTGAAAATCATTATGTCTATCAGAACTCGAACTAGAATAATACATTTACTCATCACCCCTCCTCTCTAGAGTGTCCAATAGCCTACCATATCTCACTAATTCATATCTATCTGACCTGTGTCTACTAGGAGATCTAGTATCATATGCTCCATCAGTCACATCCTCATGTGCATGGTTTATCCAAAGCGGCCCTTGTCGTTGCAATTCTAATAAACTCTGAAGAAATATAGCATTGATCTCTGCTTGCTTCTCTTATGCATGTATGATCTGATCATTATCTTCTTTACAACTCCTTATCTCTTCCTTCAAGCTTCTCAATGTATCGAAAAAATCAAAAGCATGCCCCACAACACACTACTCATCTGATGCATAGGGAGATTCTAGGTAATCTACCACATTGTTATTCATTTGATATTTCTCTTCCTTCGATGCATAATATGTCAGATAAACCAAATCACAATAAACAAATGTACCTTAGTATAGCTTTGGGAGGATACCTTGTGTTCAAGATCACTAAATCAATATGACATAGGTATAACTTAATCATAATAATGTATCTACATTCAAAAGTAAGTGTATCAACACATAATCATCACTCTAGTTTGTATCGAGTCCTCAAGGCAAGGCCATATCAACAATGCATACTATGACCTCATGCATGACAATAACCATTACTCCATTATACACATTGCTATATGCAACCAACGATATGCATAAGCAACGCCTAGCCAACTACACATACGCATAAACAAATGTAGATGAACATAATAGGTCACTTGTTGCAATCAACCTACAAGACTAACACATGTAATCAAAATATGTTGAAAATAGCAACAA
This sequence comes from Pinus taeda, assembly GCA_000404065.3. Taxonomy (NCBI): domain Eukaryota; kingdom Viridiplantae; phylum Streptophyta; class Pinopsida; order Pinales; family Pinaceae; genus Pinus; species Pinus taeda. The sequence goes on along the minus strand of APFE031595304.1, from coordinate 8,354 downwards.
GAAATGATAAAAATAGAATCTAGAAATTCCAATTTAATTTGTCCTTGAATTAAACTAAGAATTAAAATCGAATTTTATTCTCATAGCAACTTGTAATAGTTAACTAGAGTGAATAGACTTAGTTAACTTAGGAATTTCGAGTTGGAAGTCTTTCCGAAGTCATGTATATGTTCTCCGTATATTATAGGGGTCCAAGATGAGTTAAGGATGAGTTCTAATTAGTTAACTCAATTTACTGAGTTAAGTCCAATTAAATTAGTTCCAAAATGTTTGAGAAACTAATAGTGAGTTAATAGCCAATTGATGCATCAGTGCACTCATCTAGTGCTACTCCAGTTAACTAAAGATTCCCTCATCAAAAGCTCATGCATGTCAATTCTAAGAAAGACCCAGTTAAGACTAGAGTGCAGGGATAGTTTACTATTTGTTGTATAATTTTCTGAGTTGTACATATGGTGCATGCAATCAGAAATTGAACCTAGAATGGATTATGCAATTATGAATGAGGAATTTCCCTTTAAATACAGGCTAATTCTTTCAGGAATTGTGTAAAGAATTAGAAGCTTAGATACTTAAAAATTTGGGTAAGTATTGGCCAAAGGAATCATCAGGCAGAGGATAGGAAATACTTGTGCAAGTTAACCTCAAGCTTGAGCAGAGCATATGGTATTCATATGAATTCTTTGACCAAGGGCACAAGGAAATAGGGAGCTTGGAGAGTAGAGAAGAGGCTTGGATTTGGCTTCAACTTGCTTGTGAGATGGGAGATTGATTTTACTGAGTGTTGGGATTGTTCTTGTGAGAAAAATCATTATATTATCATCTTGGATTTCTGATTAATGCAATACAGATTGTGGGGTTTTGAGATGTGGCATTCCCTGGATACTTATTATGTTATGTGTCATTGATGTTCTTCCTCTTGTCGATTATTGTTTTCATCGATATTTATGGGCTTGCACGGTAAAGAGTAGAATTAGATTCTTATCTCTTTATTTAGAAAATTTCATTAGCTTGTGAATCTACAAGATTTTCTACAAGGTATCAGTGCTAAGAACAATATAATAGAGGAGATATAAAGAAGATTTCAAAGTTTTAAGTTTTGGTCCACACGTTTGCAGAGAAGATCTAAAATTTTTGTGTAAAATTTTCAGAAACAAATAGAAGATTAGGATTGTTTGCAAAAAAATAACCAAATTCAAAAAAATATCAGCTGAATCAAATTTTGGATGAGGGAGATATCGTTGATTTAAAATCATCTCTTTTTCCAAAACAATTGTGGACGGGACAGATGAAACAGATAGGTGTGCTAAGAAAGAACCTGTATGCACTTGAGGAACAAGATGCATGCAAAGCCTTGAGGAGCAAGGAAAATGTTAGATACTTGGTGGTGGAGAGGGATAGCAAATTACCTCTCAACATGCAACCCTAGAAGAAGTAGTCTCAGAAGCATCTTTAGGAAGTTGTGGAGCAGCCATAACTAGAGAATTTGAGAAACGACCGAGTGGAGGCATCCATTCATGCAAATACCACCAGTAGGGGGAAATTTTGAGCCAATTGGGAAGAGGGATCACATGAATCCACACCTCTAGGTGTGAGGTGGGGCGATGTGAAGTGATAGTCCCAAGAGGGCTGAAATTGAGCAGTGTCCATCAAGAGTAATTATCTCCTGGATTATACCTTGCTACAAGAGCCCAAAGTAAATAGAAGCAGGAGGAATCAGTAGCATTGATGCAGTCAAAGATCAAAGTAACAGAGGATAGAGCACTCAGATACTGAGGAAGTGTAGAGAAGGGTTGACAACAGTGCAGAAAGGTAGAGTCACCAAAAGTGCAAAGTTTTGAGTCGACAGAGGCAATAGTAGTCAGAGACTTTGATGATAGAGGTATCATTCTAATTTAGGTTTGATGTTTTTTGTTTCTAGAGTTTCTTGAGCAACAACACTCAAGAGAAGTGTAGCATGTAGAACATTCCAAAGGCTCATGATCAGGATCGAGTTAAATTCCTTTCTTGTTGAGAGGGAGTGTTAAAAATAGCAACAACAAATGATAACAATAAAATCAAGAAATTCCAATTTAATTTGACCTTGAATTAAACTAAGAATTAAAATCGAATTATATTCTCATAAAAACTTGTAATAATTAACTAGTGTGAGTTAACTTAGTTAACTTAGGAATTTCAAGTTGGAAGTGTTTCTGAAGTCATGTATATGTTCTCCCTATATTATAGGGATCCAAGATGAGTTCAATATGAGTTGTAATTAGTTAACTCATATTACTAAGTTAAGTCCAGTTAAATTAGTTCCAAACTATTTTAGGAAGTAATAGTGAGTTAAGAGTCAGTTGATGCATCAGTGCACTCAACTAGTGCTACTCCCGTTAACTGAATATTCCATCATCAGAAACTCATGCATGTTGATTCTGAGAAAAACCTAGTTGAGACTAGAGTGCGGGGACAATGTACTATTTGTTGTATAATTTTTTGAGTTGTGTAGATGGTGCATGTAATCAAGAACTGAACCTAGAAGGGATTGTACAATTATGGATGAGGAATTTCCCTTTAAATATGAGCTAATTATCTCAGGAATTGTGCAAAGAATTAGAAGCTGAGAGGCTTGTAAATTTGGCTAAGTATTGGCCAAAGGAAGTCATCAGGTGGAGGATAGGAAATATTTGTGGAGGTTAACCTCAAGGTTGAGCAGAGCATATGGTATTCATCTGAATTCTTTGACCAAGGGCACAAGGAAATAGGGATCTTGGAGAACATAGAAGAGGCCTGGATTTGGCTTGAGATTTCTTATGATCTGGGAGATTGGATTTACTAAGTGTTGGGATTATTCTTGTGAGAACAAGCATCATATTATCATCTTGGACTTTTTATTAATGCAATATAGATAGTGGGGTTTTGAGTTGTGGCTTTCCCCAGATACTTATTGTGTTATGCTCCATTGATGTTCTTCCTCTTGTGGATTATTGTTTTCATCTATCTTTATGGGCTTCCACTGTAAAGACTAGAAGTAGATTCTTGTCTCTGGCTTTAGAAAATTACATTAGCTTGTGAATCTACAGGATTTTCTACAAAATATTCAAAATGTGACCTAACATACAAGGATGTAAGTAGGTAACATAAAATCAAAATGTAAGTGACAAATAAACATATATAGGCAGTCACATACTCATGTCAAATAATCTTCACGAAATCATCAAATTCTCTATGATAACCCTACTACAACCCTAATCCAACATGAAGCAATTGCAACAAGTATATGAGTGTAAGAGACACACATGAAACTAACATGCATGCATGACTAACACATTCAACCCATCCAGTCTGAGAGCTGAACCATGCTCTGATACCACTTTGTAACACCATCCTCCCACATCCACCCAAGTAACCATGCCAACCAAGGTAAACATGGGACGTGAGGCTACTATGATTATATTCAACCTCCTATGTGACCTTAAGGAAGTGGAATCAACAGAACATCACACACAATCATCAAACATCATCAATGGAACCCTCAAGAGACAAGTCAGCCAATTAGACAGCCTGTCCCTGGGTCCCACTGTTGTTATGGATCTCTTAGGCCATAGTCTCTCTCACGTTATGAGAAAGGGAGAGACCAAAGACCTAAATTCACTCCTATAGGCATGCATATCAGTGACTGTGGACCAAAAATTTCCAATTATGTGCTAGCGACCCCGAAATTTAAGCCACTTTTTTAGGCCCAAAGCCCAGGTAATTTTCCATAATGGAATGAAATCTTGAAATCAAGAAAGGTATAGGAAAACAATGAAGAAAAAGAAATAAACTCAATAAGATCTTAACCAGACCCCTACTAGCCATGACAAGCATTTCATCAAACATATTGTCAACATGTAACCTATAGGTGTAAACAACAAAATTAAGTGTAGGGATCCCATACTTATCTGAGAATCATTATGAAATATTGTTTCCTTGTGTCGTATTCTTCATATTCATCTATTAGGCCATAGACACATTATCCATTCATATACAAGTAAAACATGATGACATCCATACATATCTATTGTCATAAAATGTGCATATAACCAGCATAATAGGAATAGAAATACAATAAACATATCAGCCATCAAAAACCATATATACATCAAGACATTTACAAATGAAAATCAAGGAAATGAATTTCTCATTAATGAATACAATGAACCAACCGAATATGGGACTACCACGTTCCTCCCAACCATCAATTGGCTGAGCCAAGTCTATCTTTATCCAATCACCCCAGTGCCATATTCAAAACATGAATGTGGGACTCTTATAACACATCAAAAACACCAATCAATGTGGATGCCACTAGAGCTCTCTGCCTACATCGTGAGGAATTTGAGTGCATCCTAGTATCTCAGTATTTACCGTGCATCCACATTCCATTCCAGGAATCACTAGGCCCTACACAAAGACATACTCTCCAGGATTTACCATGCATTCCATCCTAAAATCACTAGGCCCAATGGATAGAAAATATGTAGGTTTTAACCCTGTACAGAAATTACTTGGATACGAATTCTAAAAAATAGAAAATAAATAATGGTGAGAGAATAAAACATAAAATAGATATACACAGAGATTTTCTTGTGGATCCCAAAACTGGGACTACCATAATGATTTTTCATTATGCCGCTTTCAATATTACAATACATATATATACATGCCAAAGCATCCATAAACCCCAATCCATTAACCTTTGATTAGAATACAACAGTAGTTCCCTTGGCCAAATCTATAAAATACCATGGACAGAAAACCATCATGCCTAAATCCATGTGTGAAATCCATGCACAAAACCATAGGTAAGTCTACCCAGCTAATATAGGGTCCAAAAAAACATTCTTGAGGTGTTGCCCCAAACCCCATGTAAGGGGGCTACCATCCCCCCTGTGACCCCCTGGCAATGACCAATGCAACGTACATGGGACGCTACCATGTGGGGTAGTCGTGGAAAGAATATAACAAAACCCAACATTCTCCCACTTGTTGTTTTCTTTCCATGGGACATCTTAGTCATTGATCCAACCCTACAATGCCCATTGTTTCTCTACACCAAGAGAATTCGCAAGGCTCATAGACCTTTTCAATGCATTTGTAGTATTATTCAAAGTTTCCACATTTACCAAAACACCTATTTTCCTCAACCATATCCTTAAAAAAGTGATACTAAACATCAATGTGGTTTTTCTCTGAATGATAAGTAGGGTTCTTTGCCAAGGAAATTGCAGTTTGGCTATCACAGTCTATCCTTATAACTCGATGTACTAAACCCATACTTGAACAATCTCTGCAACCAAACTTATTTCGTGCTTTCATGAGTGGTTGCCATGTATTCTACCTCTGTAGTTGAAAGTGTCACTACAGACTGTCTCTTACTCATCCAACTGACTGCAACTCCAAATAGGTTAAACACATATCCACTTGTAGATATTCTCTAATCCATATCTCCATCCTATTCTGCATCAACAAAGCTGCGAATGTCCAAAAATCTATCCAATCTTGGTCTTCCTTGGTAGCACAAACCATAATCACTAGTGCCATGTGAATACCATAAAACCCACTTCATTGTTGTCCAAAGCTCCTTCCCTAGTTTTCACATAAACCCACTAAATACTCCCAATGCATGTGCAATGTATGGTCTAATATAGACCATTGCATGCATCAGGCTACTGACTACACTTGCATATGGAACACGAGACATGTCCTCTTCCTCCTCTCATTTTGTGGGACACTGTTCAGTAGACAACTTTACACCTAGAGGAATAGGAACCTTCAACAGTTTACTATCCTGCATATTAAACCTCTGCAGTACTGCCTCGACATAATTCCTCTGGTTTAACCAAAGCTTCCTCTTCATTCGATCTTATTTAATTTTCATGCCCAAAATATAGTTTGTAGCACCAGGATCTTTCATGTCATATTTGAAGGATAATTGGGTTCAAATCCTGGATAATTT
>APFE031595298.1:297833-319005 GCA_000404065.3 Pinus taeda | reverse complement strand
AATCAGGCGATGTCTTTCCATGTTCGACTTCAGAACATCTTTCACATGGATCGACATGTACTTCTGGCGAAGATTGAACGAGTTTGAAGACCCCGGATCTAGTTTCATCCATCTGGGTTGCGATATATTTAGGAAAATAAAGACATCAAATGTACATCATTGCTGCACAGATGATCATATGAATCAAAGGATGATGGCTCTATCAAAATCATCAGTCTGCCACACAGACAGTTGTCTGTCCTATGTACATGAAATGAATTTATAAAGCTGAGCATGGGAATGCTTGCCTCAGCTAGATCATGAAAATATTATGAAGATAATGTATTGTATTGTATCTTATTAGAGGTCGCCTTCTAGTTCGAAAAACCTTAGATCCTCATGATAAAGCATTTCACCCGACATCAAAAGATTTTCAACCTCATGCTTTAGAGGGAAACTGTTATAGACATATTTGGGCACTACAACCCAAATCATTTATGTCCATAAACCAAGGGCTTCTGAGTCCCTAAAAATTTTGTTTCATGCCCTAAAGTAACAAGGTCAGCTAATTACATCACCTACCAGAAGTTCTCCATGGAAAACTGCTCAGAACTGGACAAAACTGGACCATATAGGCTGCTCAGTGCTAAGGGTGTGATGCATCTCACCTGCTCAGTGCAAAAGGTGCGATGCATACTGGAAAGCCCTTCTGTAGGGTGTGATGGGTGAGAGTAGACAAATGGCAAAGACAGTTTGCAAGGTGGATGATCATGGAATCTTCCAGAAACTTCTCCTGTGACACTTGCCTCTCTGAATTCGCCCAGGGATGAGTAAGAGATCATAAATATCCAATTGGAACCAAGAACTATCAGAGAGAGGACACTAATCAAAATCCCAGAAGTTGACTCACACCCCTGCAAACATCTATATATGGATCCCTCATCCCAGAGATCCAGAGGCTGGAATCTTGTATTTTGTAAGGAAGTGTTGTTGGGTTCTTGGTGGACTATCATAGTGTTGGGTGATCTAAGCTTTTCATGAGGTGAAGAAGGGCTTTCATGCTGGGAGGATGATGTGGGTTAGATCAATGGGTTGTAATCCTCTCTTCTACCCTTTCTATCAATAAAAATATTCAAGTTTTCCTCCACATTCTTGTATGTTTGATGATATATGCATTTGTGTGGTCAATATATATCTGGTCCTATATTGTTTATGACTGTAGATCTCTGTTCTTCGATAGTGTTATGCTGCTTTGACTTTACAGGTGCTCTCTGAAGCTAGGTAAGCAAGGAAGGAGTGGCAAAGAACTGTCAGAAGGGAGAGGAAACAAGCAAAGGACCAAGCACAAGATTAAGGTTGGTATTCTTTGCTCCCCTCTCATCTACTTCTCATAAAGGAAAACGAAAGTAGTTTTAGTTTGTTTGTTTCTAAGATAGCTACCCATCTTAGTGGGACTAGCAGCTCTGAGTGGAAACTAGATTTCCCGATAACAGTAATATCCTAAAACAAACACTTAAGAGCATGAGAGGATAGTTAGTTAACTTGCAAAGTAGTTCACAAGATAACAATGATCATAAAAGAAATTAACAATGCACATTCAACAATATATATACTAAAGCCAATGAAATATTTCATTTTCATTAGTATGTGTTAGCATAAACCTACACCAAAAATAGTGAAAAAATGGTATAACAATCATTCACAACATATGCATGCAAGTGTGTATGCTCCATGAGTTTCATATATTCAGTGAAAGTCCCAATATACACAATTACAATGTTGCCACACTAGTCCCATTAGTGAACATTAAGTCACTACTTTCTCCTCCAAAGAAAGGTCTTCTCTCCTATGCCAAGCTAGAGAAGCCAAGATGAAAAAGTTCCCAAAAGTCCCCTCTTGAGGTATGAGGGTGTATTTATAACAAATGAGGTGAGTCTCCACCTCCCATGTGACTTGTTAGTGTTAGCCTTTGAAGCCTTCCATTAGTGATCAAATATGCTCTTAAAAAGTGGTCTCAGAGTGTCAAAGTCAAATTTTGTCATTTTAGTGAGTCTTCAAGTAAAATTTGGTCACTAGGTATTAGGTCTAGGGTTGTTTTCACTCATTCCAAAGTCTTCCAAGTATTGGTCCATGTCACCATTCAGCTTAGTGTACCATCATTAAAATATTTGTCATCATCATTTCAAGTTCCAATGGGTCATTTTACACCTTGTTCGTGCTTCAGTTGTACTTGGGTAAGGCCCATTTCCCTCTCCTAGGGTTTTGAAGGTAATTTTTCTTGGATGGCCAAATGATCAAAAAATTTGTGTCCTGATGTTCACACACCTTCCCCTATCCATAAAATACCTTCTTAAACAATTCCCATCACTGATATCCCTCAAATTCGTCATTTTCCCACAAACCCTAGCTTATTGCTACAATTTGACAATTTTCTAGGTTAGGCCCGTGTTTTGCCCTTTTGGACCCATTCCCCTCACTCAATATTTAAAATTCCACTTTCCCCTACTTCCTAACATCCCTCCCTACTTTCACAAATTTTCTCAATAATTTAGAAGCCCCTCGTCCCCTTCATTTCCCTTCATTTCTACAAATCCCCTGTTCCAAATATCGGGATAGGTTTTCTTCAAACTATGTTTTTGAGTAAGCAAAGATGAATTTGACAATCGTGAGATAGTATTTTGTCCATCATTGACCAAATTAGAAAAACCTCTTTTAGGTTTTACACAGGTTTCATGGTTTGGTAGAAATGTCGAAAACATCATTGGCCTCAGGAGGATTGATGGACTTCTAGAGTGACCTTGGGAAAATCAAGATTTCACCTAGCTGGGATGTTAAAATTACTTTTGTGATGAGTTAAATGATATCTATATAGAGATATATTTCCAATGAGCTATCATGATCTTAATTTGGAGTTGAGGAATACCTTCAAACGTTGACTGCAATAGCACTCTGCATTTAGGCAACCTCATTCTGCACATTTTGAGAAGTCTTGGGAGATTTGAGTTTTTATAGGGAAAATAAACTCCAAATTGAAAAATTCAAGATGTTCTATAAAGTAGACTTGACAAGCTCTCCAACGAGCTATCACACTCCAAATTTTGACATTGGGAAGGCATGCACAACTCGCCTTGAAGTTGGCGCTACGCATTGGGAGGCTGGCGTTCCGCATCAGAGCCAAACTTCCTTCAGAAAAATACACTGGCACTGCACATCAGGGAGGCGCTACGCATTGGTCTGGTGGCACTGCATTGGGCTGTGAAGCTTCCAAACCTTTGAAAACCATCTTCAAGCACTGCAATTACCTCATGTCACCTCCTATCAAGTAAGTAGAGCCTCTTTTCAGTTGAAACTAGGGTTTACATGATTTTTTGGTGGTTTATACCTCTCTAAAAACTAAACCATAATTTGTCTCTGAAACTACCTCATACATTTCATACCATAGTTGTCTATCATTCTCCTTCTAAAACCCTATGCCCTAAATCCATTTGCCCGAAACCTATCTCCTAATCCCTTCCCTAACTCTCTAGACATTATTCCCTTCATCTATTTTTTTCAATCCCCAAACCCTAATCCCTACATCCCACTATTTCGAAACCCTATTCTACATAAAAAACTAACCCTCCACATACAAAACCTATTCTACCGACTCCCCTACAAACCTTACCTATTCCCTAAAAACCCTACCCTCTCTCCTAAATCCCGTTCACATTCCCTAAACTCTATTTACATCTCATACATTCACATACCCCTCCATACACTCTGTCCACTTCATTCCTCGACTCTATTTTCACTTCACCATTGTCCATACAACCACAAGTGTTCACAGCCATAAAAATGGAGAGAGATTTTGACCTTTTTGACCATGAGGAGAAACAAAGAGTTAATGTCATTGACTTGGATGCTCAAGATCCAAGGATTGTCAAAGACATGATCATCAAGAATCAAGAGGACAAGATACAAGCTTTGTCAGTTAGTTTAGAGAGGGCTAAGTGGATCATGAGAGAGAGATATGGCTTGAGAGGGTAAATATTCACCTTGAGGGCTTTTTGAAGAAAGCAAATAGAGACAACAAGATGCTAAGGCATATAGCCCACCATTATTTGACCCGGAATAGAATATGCAACAAGAGGATCAAGCACCTTAAGGCAAGATTAAGGAGGGCCTTAAAAGGAAAAAAGAAAGATGAAAAGCTCAAAATTTTGGCTAATGTGACTTTAGCCCAACAAAGTAACCCATGATGCAGCTTTGAGCCAAAATTGGGCAAATTATGAAACAATTTTGTCATTTTCTAATTTTTGAATTAGCCAACATAGGAAATTCCGGCTGATGCACAACACCATTAGCGCTACGCATTGAATTGGTGCATCCTCCTGACAAATGGCTTATATATTTGGATTCAGAATTAAAAAATAAGAAAACCTGGAAAGTTTCATCAATTTTGGAGAAGATCTGACCACCAAAAGGGCAAAAAACACCCAAAAAATGCCCTCTCTGCCACTTTTTAGACCCACAGGAAGCAGTCTTGGGAGAATCAACATTTGGAGGGTCAAATCAACTCCAAATCAGAAAATTCAAAGTGTTCCAGAAATGCGACAGGTAGATCTTTCCCACAAGTGATCTTGGACCTGATTTGGATGAGTGTAAGGCCTCCAAAAGCTTCCCTAAAGCGGCACTACGCATCAGGAAGATTTTGTCAGTTTTGCCTAAAACTCAAAAATTTGCCTAGTTTCTTCAGTGGTTAACTTTTCCTCTTGTTTAGGTGAATGTATGCATGCTAAATGATGTATTTGATGTAATTATATATGAAAATCACCTCATAGGGTAGATACATCAAGTTCCAAGTGGTTTTGAGCTGTAATGAATTGGTTCCCTAAGTTTTAGAGGCAAGCTGTTCCACTCCCTACTTTTGTGTTCCTAGTTTAGATATGGTTGAAACCACCCCTTTTCTCATGGATTTGACCCTGATAGCTAGTATGAGTGGTTTCCTTGCCTATATTGTTTAATTTCTTAGTAATTTGTAAGGGTTGGACTTTGGTGAAAGTGGTGGCACTCATTGAACATTTGTATCAACAATTTGGCAAGGAATAAAACCAGGTTTCACAGGTATTTTTGTGGGATTCTTGTGACAGTGAGTTTATGTATTGTTTATTCTTTGTAATGAGTTTTTCTTATGTTTTATATGTATCCAAATCCATCTTTCTCTTCTAAAACTAAATGAATCAAGGTGAATGGACAAAATACACTGTTGCACTTTGTCTTGGGAATGCATTTGGTTTTCAATGTTTTCAACTGTTTGAAGAGGATTCATAGTTTCTTTATGCGCTCCTCAACACCTCAGCTATCTTAATCTACCATCTTAATCCATTTCTAGTACATAAACCCTTGTCTAACTCGCCCCATAGAACATGACTGTATCCTTGAGTTCATTTCCCGGACCCAATCTGCCTTCTCCAATTGATCCAGCAACCAAAACCTAAAAATCAAACCAGAAACCCTGAGCTACTATACCTAGCTTAAAATCTACATTAAATTTAGTCATCTCAAACCCTAATTGGAAATATCATAATTGAGATTAACAAGGAGAGAGCCCTCTCCCAACCTGGTAGGACTAGCTACCAGGTTAAGCGTGGTTTGATGTTACCCTAGACCTGCCTTCCTTTAGCCTGAGGTAGATCCAGGCCCTAACATAGTGGTGACTCCACTGGGGAACATAGTTTTATGTTCCTCAAAAAAATGTATCAAGTTCAGATCTGATTGTTGATGGTGGACAATGATCAGACATAGGAAGACTGAAATCATTCACTTGACGACTCCAAATTAGTTTCGAGATTAGATCCAAGGACTCCATTGGAGGATGAACCTGACCAACAAAAACATGAAAGGACAATATGGAAATATCAGGTATTCATGTTGGAATTTCATCCCAGACATTATGTTCTTCATTATAAATTATTTCTTCTCTTTTCCCGAGAATGTCAAGAAGTCTTTACAAAGTATATTGTATTCGAGGAAAGATCCTAGATCTGCATTTGATTCTTTCCCTTTGAAGATTGTGGATACAAAATATGTGCATGCCTTTGATCTTGATCAAGACCCTTCTTCTGAATTTTATGACAATCGTCTTCAAACTGATGAGCCTCAAGAGACAAAGACTGATTCTACACCTTCTGTACATATTCCTATACCTTATAATATTCTAGATAGATACAAGCCTCTGATTTTACCTCCTATATCCCATGCTTTCCCTAAAAATCATTACCTATATTTACCAAGATTTGATGGTGAATGTGACAACATCTCTGCTGAGAGACATGTACTGAATTTTGAGTCTTTTCCTGACCTTTTTTAAGTTGATGAAGAGGATGTCAATATTAGGCTTTTTTCTCTTTCTTTGCAAGGCAAAGTCAAGAGTTGGTTAAAAAACTTGCCTGATGCGAGCATCTCAGATTTTTAGCAGTTCGTCAAAGTTTTCCTCAACAACTGGGTGGTCAGACAAAACCCTTTCTTGATTATAGAAGAGTATAACCAACTGAAAAGATTGCCAGGGGAGATAGTACAACAATTTTCTGCCAGGTTTAACCAAGTCTATTTGTTGATGCTGTTTAATATAAGACCTCCTCTTGGATTCACTCTCTTGCACTACCCAGATGCCTTTGATCCGGAAATGAAGTTTCAGCTGAGAGAAAGGAACCTTGCAACACTTGAAGAGATGCAGAATAGTGCAGTAGATGTAGAGGCTAATTTGCTGATCAGAAGGGCAAAGTTGAAGGAAGAAGAGATGAAGAACATAGATCTAGAGGAATCGACATCTTTAGAGGTAAAACTCGACATTTTGGTAAGTGCAGTGGAAGAGATGATGCAAAGGATCACCACAAGGAATGAGATCCTTGTTCAAGACTTCTTGTATCTAGATTTGCAGCCACCAAATGCCATTGATTGTCAAGTTGCAGATGAAGACTTGGAAACTGGAACATATGATCAAATGATGCAAGATGATTATGTACCATTCTATTTCAAATCATTTCAATTTTTGAAGGGAAATTTGCATAGTATATCTTCAATAAAAGAGCAACCTATAGAAAATCATGCCATCTCATTGGAACCAATCGAAAATGGGTTGCAACAGTCTTTTCGAGTTTTTCACGATCCAATAGCTGATGTGTTGGATGATGTCTACAGTTAAAGTCCTTCTCCACTAGCTAATTGTGCGATTGAAACAAGTATTGATACAAACTTGATCCGGCAGCCGGTTTCTTTGTCATTTTCAGCAGGAGTATCTTCACAAATCTTAGACAAAAGTTTGCATTCATGGTATGAGGAGGAGAAAAGTAATCCATCGGATGAGCTAAGTCCCAGTGCACATGAATTTCAAGATCCTTATGCAGTATTTTTGGAGTCAGATAGAGAATCCATATTATTCAATGGATCTGTTTAAAAGTTTTCATGGAAGTTGCCTTTCAGTAGTTCTCTCTTGTTGTTCATAAGAAAGCGCTTGTGGAGAATTCAAACAACAGCTAGAATGCTTACTTGGTTGCATTGGTTGTTTCATTTCACATGATCAGGTGATGAATGGAACAGTTAGAGTAGGTTTTATTGAATAAGCTCCATTTTGAGCACATTTTCTAGTTTTTCAGTTGTGTTTTAGTATTGAGTCAGCTTCAAGTCAGTTTGTGTCTTTGAGTCATCAGTTTTCAGTCATCCATTTCAGTTTGTGTTTTTGACTCCATGCCCAATGGATAAGGCTACTTGGTCTACCGTGTTCTTGGCACCTCCAAGGAGCTACCATCCCCAATGGAGCCAATGTTAGTTTCAGCCTTTGAAGCCTTCCATCAGTGATCAAATATTCTTTTACAAAGTGGTCTCAGGGTGTCAAAGTCAAATTTTGTCATTTTAGTGAGTCTTCAAGTAAAATTTGGTCACTAGGTATTAGGTCTAGGGTTGTTTTCACTCATTCCAAAGTCTTCCAAGTATTGGTACATGTCATCATTCAGCTTAGTGTATCATCATTCAAATAGTTTTCATCATCATTTCAGGTTCCAATGGATCATTTTACACCTTATTCGTGCTTCAGTTGTACTTGGGTAAGGCCCATTTCCCTCTCCTAGGGTTTTGAAGGTAATTTTTCTTGGATGGCCAAATGATCAACAAAACTTGTGTCCTGATGTTCATACACCTTCCCCTATCCATAATATACCTTCTTAAACAATTCCCATCACTGATATCCCTCAAATTTTTCATTTTCCCACAAACCCTAGCTTATTGCTACAATTTGACAATTTTCTAGGTTAGGCCTGTGTTTTTCCCTTTTGGACCCCTTCCTCACACTCAATATTTAAAATTCCACTTTCCCCTACTTCCTAACATCCCTCCCTACTTCACAAAATTTTCTCAATAATTTAGAAGCCCCTTATCCCCTTCATTTCCCTTCATTTCTACAAATCCCCTGTTCCACAGATCAGGATAAGTTTTCTTCAAACATGTTTCTGAGTAAGACAAGATGAATTGGACAATCATGAGAGAGTCTTTTTACATCATTGACCCAAGAAGAAAAACCTCTTTCAGTTTTTACACAGGTTTCATGGTTTGGTAGAAATGTCCAAAACATCATTGACCTCAGGAGGATTGATGCACTTCTAGAGTGACCTTGGGAAAATCAATATTTCACCTAGCTGGGATGTTCAAATGAATTTCTTGATTATTTGAATGATATCTAGATAGAGAGATATTTCTAATGAGCTATCATGAGCTCAATTTGAAGTTGAGGAAGACCTTCAAAAGCTGACTGCAACAGTACTCTGCATTTAGGCAACAACACTCTGCATTTAGGCAACCTCATTCTGCACATTTTGACCAGTCTTCGTAGATTTGACATTTTATAGGGCAATTGAACTCCAAATTGAAACATTAAAGGTGTTCTAGAAATTAGACTCAACAAGCTTTTGAAAAAGCTATCATACGCCCAATTTCGACATTGGGAAGGCAATCAAAACTTGCCTTGAAGTTGGTGTTGTGCATAGCAACAACTGTGCTGGGCATTGGGAGGCTGGCATTGCACATCAGAGCCAAACTTCCTTTAGAAACATACACTGGCGCTGCGCATCAGGGAGGCACTATGCATTGGGCTGGTGACATTGCACATTGGCTGTGAAGCTTCCAAACCTCTAAAAATCATCTTCAAGCACTGCAATTGCCTCATGTCACCTCCTATCAAGTAAGTAGAGCCTATTTTCAGTTGAAACTAGGGTTTACATGAATGTTTGGTGGTTTATACCTCTCTAAAAACTAAACCCTAATTTGTCTCTAAAATTACCTCATACATTTCATACCATAGCTATTTATCATTCTCCTTCTAAAACCCTACGCTCTAAATCCATTTGCCCAAAACCTATCTCCTAATCCCTTCCCTAACTCCCTAGACATTATTCCCTTCATCTATTTTTTCTGATCCCCAAACCCTAATCCTTACATTCCACTATTCCGAAACCTTACTCTAAATAAAACCCTAACCCTCCACATGCAAAACCTATTCTACTTACTCCCCTACAAACCTTACCTATTCCCCTAAAAACCCTACCCTCTCTCCTAAATCTCGTTCACATTCCCTAAACTCTATTTACATCTCATACATTCACATACCCCTCCATACACTCTATCCACTTCTTTCCTCCACTCTATTTTCACTTCACCATTGTCCATATCACCACAAGTGTTCGCAACCATAAAAATGGAGAAAGATTTTGACCTTGTTGACCATGAGGAGACACAAAGAGTTAATGTCATTGACTTGGATGCTCAAGATCCAAGGATTGTCAAAGACATGATCATCAAGAAGCAAGAGGGAAAGATACAAGCTTTGTCAGTTAATTTAGAGAGGGCTAAGTGAATCATGAGAGAAATATATGGCTTGAAAGGGTAAATGTCCACCTTGAGGGCCTTCTGAAGAAAGAAAATAGAGACAACAAGATGCTAAGGCATATAACCCACCATTATTTGACCCGGAATAGAATATGCAACAAGAGGATCAAGCACCTTGAGGCAAGATTAAGGAGGGCCTTAAAAGGAAAAAAGTAGGATGAGAAGATCAACATTTTGGCCGATGTGACTTTAGCCCAAAAAAATAACCCATGATGCAGCTTTGAACCAAAATTGGGCAAAGTTTGAAACAATTGTGTCATTTTCCAATTTTTGAATTAGGCAACACAGGAAATTTCGGCTGATGCGCAGCGCCATCGGTGCTATGCATTGAATTGGTGCATCCTATTGACAAATTCCTTATAGATTTGGATTCAACATCAAAAAATAAGCAAACCCAGAAAGTTTCATCAATTTTGGAGAAGATCTGGGCCACCAAAAAGGCAAAAAACACCCAAAAAATGCCCTCTCCACCACTTTTTGGACCCACAGGAAGCAGTCTTGGGAGAATCAACTTTTGGAGGGTCAAATCAACTCCAAATCAGAAAATTAAAAGTATTGCAGAAACTAGATAGGTAGAGCTTTCCCACAAGATATCTTGGGCCTAATTTGAATGAGTGGAAGGCCTTCAAAATCTTCCCTAAAGTGGCGCTGCGCATCAGGCAGATTTTGTCAATTTTGCCTAAAACTCAAAATTTCGCCTAGTTTCTTCAGTGGTTGAATTTTCCTCTTGTTTAGGTAAATGTATCCATGCTAAATGATGTATTTGATGTAATTATATATGAAAATCACCTCATAGGGTAGATATATCAAGTTCCAAGTGGTTTTGAGCTGTAATGAATTGGTTCCCTAAGTTTTAGAGGCAAGCTGTTCCACTGCCTACTTTTGTGTTCCTAGTTTAGATATGGTTGAAACCACCCCTTTTCTCATGGATTAGACCCTGATAGATAGCATGAGTGGTTTCCTTGCCTATATTATTTAATTTCTTAGTAATTCGTAAGGGTTGGACTTTGGTGAAAGTGGTGGCACTCATTGAACATTTGTATCAACAATTTGGCAAGGAATAAAACCAGGTTTCACAGCTATTTTTGTGGGATTCTTGTGACAGTGAGTTTATGTACTGTTTCTTCTTTGTAATGAGTTTTTCTTATGTTTTATATGTATCCAAATCCATCTTTCTCTTCTAAAACTAAATGAATCAAGGTGAATGGACAAAATACATTGTTGCGCTTTGTCTTGGGAATGCATTTGGTTTTCAATGTTTTCAATTGTTTGAAGAGGATTCATAGTTTCTTTATGCCCTTCTCAACTCCTCAGTTGTATCAATCTACCATCTTAATCCATTATAGTACATAAATCCTTTTTTACCTCGCCCCACAGAACATGACTGTATCCTTGAGTTGATTTCCCAGACCCAATCTGCCTTCTCCAATTGATCCAGCAACCAAAACCTAAAAATCAAACCAGAAACCCAGAGCTACTATACCCAGCCTAAATTCTACATTAAATTCAGTCATCTCAAACCCTAATTGGCAATATCCTAATTGAGATTGACAAGGAGAGAGCCCTCTCGCAACCCAGTAGGGCTAGCTACCAGGTTAAGCATGGTTTGATGTTACCCTAGACTTGCCTTCCTTTAGCCTAAGGTAGATCCAGGCCCTAACATGACTCTTTATCTTCCTCATGATTCTTGAGCTCCTGCTATGACTTTTCAAATTCCTATGTGACTTTTGAGCTTATACATGACTTTAGAACTTTCTAGTGACTTTTCAAATTTCACGTGGGACCCTTGGGCTTCCACACATTCTACATTTTCTCATTTTTTGGAAATTACCTAATTACATTCCATAGGTGATGTTGAAAAATGCATTGACACATATGACTTTTGTGGCGACAATTTGAGAAGCCATGACTTGGCGACGGTGACATAAGACCTCATAGTGCATAAAGGCCAAACTCTTCTCTTTTTTTTTGTGTCTTCAATTAGTCATGATTGTACTTCATCTTCACCCTCCAAAGGGTATGAATTAGTGTTGGAACCTTCCAATTCAACATGAGTTTCCATCTCTTTGTCATGGTCCAATATTCCTTTACTCTTGCATGACAGCATCTTCGTGTCTCCTCTTGATAGGTGTCCTACTTATGACCTATCATTGCTAACACTTTGACATCATCTTATCACGATAAAATGATATCACTTGCAAATGATTTCACTCATGGCAAGACAACATTAGTCCCATAATAACCTATTCTACCTATTCTTTATCATACAATATACTAATTGTGATGGGATAGTGGGAAAGGGTTTTGAGAGAGAGAGAGACTATAATTTCACTATTAAGCTCAACAGTGACCAACGGAGGACCAGTGGAAATACACAATATGCAATAAGGAGAGGCTTTTCAAGGTTTTGTGTAGTGGGAAAGTCTAGGAGACAAGGGTGATGAGCTCGCTGACTGAGGATGCGTAGTGCGCAGTGCTTTGGAAAGATGAGGCATGGATTGTGTAGTTGAGCTTCAAAAGGAATGAGGGATGGCCTAAATATTGAATGTAACTACAAAATTTGCATTTGAGGAAAGAAAGGACAAGGTATTGCTTAGTGATGGTTTCAGTGAACAGGAGAGACAAGACTAGCCACTGTAACTATGAAATGCATAGTGATTAAGGAGAATAGTCTAGGATTTCACAATTGAAGGATGCAATGGCCTAAAGATGGACCTATTTTCTAAACATAACTACTAAATGCATAGTAAGAGGCTCACTTGATGAAAGGATTGTGAAGTTAACTAGTGTAATAAGTAGAAGTGTAGGTCATTGTACCTTGAGGATGCTCACTTCACCATGAAAGGGACAGAGCCTTTGTGTTGCATAGTTCTCTTTAGAAGTGATCAGGAGGAGCCTCCACTACTCACTAGAAGTATACCATATGCAAAGGATTCAAGAAGGAGTCAGTATTGTGCGTAGTAACCAAGGGTAAGCTATAGATACTTTAGACAATGTGCTTTAGGATTGCACAATGTGTTTGTGGAAGAGGCTACCCTTAGGATGGAATAGTGCACAATTATAAGGGGTAATGGATGCATCCTTTCTGGCTAAGAATGCGTAATTCACTCATCCAATAGCTGGGATTTTAGGGATGCAAAGTGTGAAGACAAGGGAAAGCCAAAAAATGCCTAAGTGTTGGATCACTAGAACAAGAGAGAACACATGGTATAAACAAGTTCCAAAACAAATTTGCACACACACATGTATACGATCAAACACAAGCCAAGAGAATGAAAAATACTCAAGATCCACATGCATATCTTGAAAATACAGCAAAGAGAGACTTATTTCTAAGTGTTACATTTGAAATGTAGCGTTGCGTCACTTAGAATACAAGTTACGACATAAGTGTCGACTGCAACTAGAAATTCCTCCAAGTTGTGGGGAAGTGTCTAAAGCATATTCTTATGATTGATAGGATCAGCTAATGTAGGAGACTGTGCTAAAATTTATTCTAGTGGTACGTGAAAGTGCTTTAACAAGATAAGTGAAGATAAGCGAAAGAAACACATGCAAGAGTGGAAGCAATCAAAAGCGACACTTGTGACATTAAGAATAAGTGAAAATGACACTTGTAAAAGCTAAGGAAACTAAAAGAGACACATGAAAAAGTGAAATAAAGAAAAAGTGACACTTCTAAAAGTGAAAGAAAGCAAAAATGACAGTGGCGAAAATGAAAGTGACACTAACAAAATAAAAAGCACACAAAAGCAATAGTTGAGAAAACTCACCCGAATGATAGTATAGATGCAACTAAGAGTTAGAGAATGCCCCTTATGCTCTAGAGTGCACAAATCTTGGAAGAAAAAATTGACTTGGATAATTCCATTCTCACTGTCAAATAGAATTGTACAATGACTGTCAGCAAAGGTTGCACATGCACTGCCTTTATGAACTGTGCAGTCACTACCATTGAGTGTTTGTTGGAATTATGGATAATGTGTTGTCCTTGATGGAAACCTTCTTGACGAATATGTCCTTGATGTCAACTTGATTATAACATGATGATTATAGAACTATTACAGATGACATGATTGATGTTATAGGTGTTACAGAGGATATGGAAGAGAATTGACAGCTCAGTCACAAAATGCATGGAAATTGTGAAGTTTGAAAAGTATACGTGACACTTGTAAAGAATAGTCACATACATGCAAAAGTTATGTGAACAAAATTTGTGTACATAATTTGATCCATGGAAAACAAGAAACCCAGAGTTATTACCTTGATAATTTCCCATGGTATTGTGTTGACAACGTCTATTTTATCCCATCAAACGAATACCAACAACATTTCTAAGGGATTTTCCTATGTTATTGGCAAAGGAAAAAGCTATATAAGGATATAAGTGTGCAATGTAATGGATTATCCATGTGTGATTAGATTTGAAACAAGTATGCACTAGGGAGCAAGGAGAAGGCTTAGGTATGAAAGATATAAAGATATATTGAATATATGCTTGATTGATTTGATTGTTGCAAAATGTTTGAATTACTAACAATGTAGGATCTGTGGTTATAGTGGAGCTATGATCGGAATGTGTTTGTAGAGATCTCTAATTTTGACAATGAAGTATGTGGAATGCGTGTTGTGTTTGTAGAGATAATTTGATTCAATACCTTAATATTTGTATGCAAGTTTTCCTCTAGAATGTGACATATATATGCAAATCTACTTTAGAATAGTCATGTATAGATACTATGATACTATCATTTAAATAGTTGTTTGATCTGGGTTGTTTAACAATAGTTTTGTTGTCGGTTGATACATGTGTTGAAGTTTTTCTTGAATACATAGAATGACTTGCTAATATGTGTTGGTACTCAGTATTTTGAAATATGTACGCAAGTTTTACACATGGGAATGTGTATATACACATATTTGTTTAATGGATGTCACATATATGTTCTAGGGTTTGTAATTGCTAGTTGGTGATGACAATTGATGAAGTATGTATTATTTACTGCTCTCTGTCAATGATGTCTTGACAATGATAATTTGTTGATTGGATTAATTTGACTATGGCCTGGTATATTGATCAATAATTGAGTATTCAATGATTAGTATTGGTATATCTGTTATTAGATGTTGTAGTTCTTCAGTATTTGTAATTTGTGATTGATTTAGCTATTTGTGATTGGATTAGTACCTATAATCAATGATTCATTGGTATAATGATTCAATCCAACATTCATTAATTTGAGATATGTATGCAGGATTGATGTACAAGAAACAAACATATATATTGATATGCTTAATAACAGTTGCATATATATTTTTAGGTAATTTTGATCATGGTTTGTGATGAATACAAATTAGTTTTGTATTGATGATAGTGTTATTGGTTGATTAGTAAAAGTGATTGGTTGAATGGTATCTTGGAATTGAGCATATTGTTGGGTGTGGGTCCAATTTGAAAATAGATGAAAGGTGGTATGCATATTTTTATGTGTATTTGAGATAGGTGGATCCATTATGAAACATTATGAAACGAGGTCCACGAGGAGCTGAGGGTTGGAGCTTTCAGCGAGGGGGTAGCTGCTACCTTCCAGTAGGAGTCGGTAAACAACATTAGGGGGTTGTAGCTCCCTTCTAGTTATTTCTATAAAACGAGTGAAGGTTCTAGCCTCCTCCCAGGTCCACCCAAGAAGCCAACCGGCCGAGAAAACATGTGATGAGAGAGGATACTTTAAGGGATTCAATATCCTTGGTGACCTTAACGAAATGGAATCGAAGAAACTCATCAAACAAACCCGTCCACATCAATAATTACACCACCAGGAGACATGTTAGCCACTTAGACATCCTATCCCTGGGTCCCACAGATGTTTTAAGCCTGTTAACCCAAAGTCTCTCTCATATTATAAGAAAGACAGTGACCAAATACTCAAAGTCACTCTCTTAGGCCTCTGTGCTAGCGACTATGGACTTTTCTCAACAGACTTGTGCCAGCGACCTCGAGATTTGAGCCAATTTTCTAGCCCGGAATCCCGACCTCTGCCCAAAAATTTCTACAACCTTCAAAATCCATCAAAGACATGATAACAATGCTGATAAATAAAAAATAAACCTCAGGACTAGCCCTAACCACCCCCAACCGGGACTGCCATTCTGTCAAGCATTTGGAATCAATGCAATCTACAAGTCTAGGATACAAGGCAAAGCATGAATGACTGAAATAATTTATTAAGCATAACCAAAAGGATCACCACCTTCTCCACTGAACCATTATAACATCAATTAGGTCTTCCATCCATCCATTTAAAAATTACAAGTAAATACATGAAATATCTGCGACATGAACCAGTCATACAATCATGCTTATTACTAGCATAAAATTGTATAAATATCATAGATATGACAACCATTAAACCCACATATAAATAAGTGCAAAAGTAAGAGAACTTAGCTTTTATTAAGCATAGGCAAATCAGACCAGGTTCGAGACTTCCACGTACCACCTGACCATAGACATGGTTGAACCAAATCTCTCTTTCAGCCAATCACCCCCATGCAATATTCCAAGCATGAATGTGGGATCTCATAGAACAACCAATCCAAGAATAACCAAGGGAATCTAGAGGTTAAACCACCTCCACCGTCACCAAACTGTGATCACATCAAAACTAGTGCTCTGATCACAATCGAACTGAACTTGGAATGTCATTCGAAATCCATCAGTTTCCTTGAGGAATTTTCCATCTCCTTGTCTCTCGAGCTTTACCATAACCCAATCCCAGATCACTAGGCCCTAAATTGAGACCAATCTTTCAAGATTTACCACAATCCAAACCCTGATCACTAGGCCCTAAACCGATACTTCTCCCTCAGGCTTTACTGTATATCTCACCAAAATAGGTGAAGGGGTTCCTATGCCTTTGGGAATGAAACTTAAGACCACCTCCGCCCCAAATTCCAAAATCCATCTATAAAACCAAAGCTCAAAACTAAGATAAACATCCCAACATACCATGGCATCCAAAAAAAGGCAAGGCTAGATTGAAAACCATTGTCATAACCCCACAAAAGCATGCCACTAACAGCAAGAGAACCGTACACCAACATTCAAAGCATGCATGTCAAAACCAACTAGGAAATCACACATGTAAAAGGTTACCTACAAGAATTCTTGTTGAAGTTGCTTGATCCTTCTTTCCTTCCTTTCCCTTTGCTTTCTTTTCCTTCCTTGATCCAAAACTAGAGTGCTCCAAGAAAGCTCTAAGCAAGAGTGAGAGAGAGAGAACAATGGGAGAGATCCAAACTTGAATTGACAAAAGGTTAGTAGAAGTTTGCCCACTGATCCTTAGAAGCCTTTTTATTAAATAGGCCTCTATTTTCTTCATTTTCCATTATTTTCCTTCAATTTCCTCCTCACATGAAACCTGTGACCTTTCACCTTACTTTTATCCTAATTTCCTTTATTTTCATAAATAAATGTGTCAAAAATGCCTTTTTCCTTTTAATCCCTATGCCAATTTTCCTTATCCAAACCACACATCCAGTGATGCCCACTAGGATATCTTTGCCCAACATTCAACTTGGAATAAGTGGCCCTTAACTGTGGTATTATTTTGCCTTTATTAACTTTGATTACATGAAATTTTCACTAGAGTTGTTACAAAACCCTCCCCATTGGGGAACACCATCCTCGGTGTTAAACCACACCATAACCTCAGCGAAACTATTGAAAAGAAAACATTTGACCCATGGAGCTTTATAACTTATCTCGTTGCAGTATTTACAATGAAAGACTTGCTCAAAAGAAAAACATCATGACAACATGAAAGTATAACAACCATGATAATATGACACCCATACCTCTTATTGGAGACTTATAACTTAGCTCATGGTGGTATTTACATCTATATACATATACATACATATACCAAAACATCAGCAAAACATATTTCAAACATATACCAACATCAAACCAAAACTACTTTGCCTCAACCGGCAAACAATGAAGGATATAGTGCCCGCATCTGATCCACCATCTCCGATGTAGCTTCTTCAAACCCAAAGTGCTTCCACTACACTTTAACTTGCTCTATGGCTCTGTTCCTGAACATGATATGTTTCCATTGAAATATCCATTGAGGCTCCAGCTGGAACTCTCCTTCTTTCTCCACCTGCAATATAGATCAATCAATAACATGATCAACATCCTTAATATACTTCTTAAGAAATGAAATATGGAAAACATCATGGAATTTCATTGTTGGAGGAAATGCAAGTCGATATGCCACTAGTCCAATCCTCTCAAGGATCTCAAAATGCCCGCAATATCGCAGTGCCAACTTGGCACATGAACCAATCCTCAAATATATTTTCTTGGGCCTAAAGCGCAAATACACATGCTCCCCAACCTAAAACTCCCTGAACACCCTATGCTGATCTGCATAACTCTTCTGTCTATCCTATGCTACCTTTAGATTCTTCTTTATAACCTGCATTTCCTGCTCCATGTCTGCCAACATGTCTGGTCTAGTAAGTACCATGTTCACTTGATCACTCCAGCTGATGGTAGTGTTACAACTCCGCCCATACAATGCCTTGAAAGGGCTCATCCTCAATGACTCCTGATAACCATTTTTGTATGTGAACTCAACGAATGGAAGATACTCCTCCCATTTATTTTGTTGGTGCATCACGTACATCCTCAACATATTATCCAAGATCCTGTTGACCCTCTCTATTTTTCCATCTATTTGCAGATGATAAGTTGTACCGAAGGCCAACTCTATACCCAAGCCTACAAATAGCTCCTTTCAAAACTTGGCAGTGAACTTTTCATCCCTTTCCAACACAATCCTCTTTGGAACACCATGCAGTCTCACTATCTCTCTGATGAACACATGTGCTATGTCACTGGCTGAATATGAAGTCTTTACTGGAATAAAGTAAGATACCTTACTCAATTTTTCAACCACGCCCATAATAGAATCATGTTTCTTTACTATCCTTGGAATACATGTGATGAAATCCATGGATATGACCTCCCATTTCCATTCTGAAATTGCTATTGGTTGTAGTAAACCACCTGGATGCTTACATTTTGCCTTGACCTGCTGACAATCTAAACATCTCGCCACGAACTTTGTCACTTCCTTCTTTAGATTTGGCCAACAGTAGAACTTCTTCATCGTCGTCAACATCTTTTGATATCCTAGATGACCTGAATATGGTTTGGAATGAAATTCCCTCAATATAAGCTTCTTTAACTCACTGCAATTTGGTACATGGATCCTGTCTATAAATCTCAACAAACCATCTACTATGAGATGATATTTTGCATCCTGATCACCTATACCTGTACCTGACTTATTCTCTGTTGTAACCTATGCATAATCTCCATGTATTTTTCATCCCATTGTCCTACCTACAAGATCCTATCCTGTAACTCTGTCCCATAAGAGCTCATAAATGCTATATGATTTACCTATACCTTCCTGCTAAGAGCATTCACATCTCAATTCTCCTTCCCTTTTTATGCATATGATCTTGAAGTCGAACTCACTAAGGGTAGCCAACCATCTAGCTTGCCTGGCATTTAGATTCGTCTAATCAATCAAATATCTCAACCCACTGTGATCGCTCATCAATTTAAACCTCCTGCCAAGAAGATAGTGCCTCCACGTCTTCAATGCATGTATAATCATTGCTAGCTCAAGATCATGCGTTGGATATTTCTACTCGTGCTCATTCATTTTTTGTGACTCATAGCACACTACCTACCCTTCTTGCATGAGAACTCCACCAAGTTCTCCCTTCCAAGAATCCGTACACACTACAAACTCCTTATCTGGATCCACAATCTTTAGCACTAGTGCATGTGTCAACAACTGGTTAAGTTGCTCAAAACTAGCCTCACATTCTTCTGTCCATTCGAACTTCTTACCTTTATGTTGCAATGATGTGATAAGATATGCAATGAGTGAGAAGTTCCTAATGAACCTCTTGTACTAACCTGCCAATCTCATAAATGATCTCACCTCATCCAGATTATTAGGATCTTCCCACTCCATGATGGCCCTTATCTTCTCTGGATCCACTGCTATGCCATCCTTAGAGACCACATGCCCCGAATAATGTACCTCCATCTGAAAGAAGTTGCACTTGCTAAGTTTAGCATACAACTAATGCTCTCTTAGCAACCTCAACACTACTACTACATGCTTGGCATGTTTTTCCTCATTCTTAGAATATACTAGTATGTCATCAATGAATACAATAACAAACTTGTCCAGATAAGGATGCAACACACTATTCATCAAACACATAAATGTAGCTAGAGCATTAGTCAAACCAAATGGAACAACAACAAACTCATAATGCCCATACATGGTCCTAAATGCAGTCTTGAAGATATCCTCTTCCTTGATGCATACCTGATGGTATCCTGATCTCAAGTCGATCTTAGAGAACATTGTTGCTCCCTTCAACTGATAAAACACATCATCAATCCTCGCCAAAGGGTCCATGTTCCCGATTTTTACTTTGTTTACGTTCCTGTAGTCAATGAAAAATCTAAGAGTACCATCTTTCTTCTTCACAAACTACACTAGTGCACCCCAAGGTGATACACTCGGTCTAATGTACCCATTGTTCGACATTTCCTTAAGATGAAACTTTAACTCAACTAACTCATGTGTGCTCATCCTATAAGGTGCTTTTAATGTCGGGGCTGCCCCTGGCACCAACTCAATAGCAAACTCTACCTCCTTGTGAGGTGGAAACTGTGTAATGTCCTCAGGGAATACATCCTGAAACTGTTGCAAAATTGGGTATCTTTCTAACACATCTACATCCTCAACCTCCTTACCCTTATCACTAGAAATGTGTACTACAAACATCACACAACCTTTTCTGCAACAACGCTTAAACAATGTAAACTTTGAAACGGGAACTCTAGCCAAAAAACCTCAAAAAAACATCAAAAACAGTGTTAAAAATGAAAAGTGTTGATGCTGGAATAACACCTCTTTTTTTCTTGGGTAAATTTTCAACATGTTTTACAAATGGCGGTGAAAACCAAATTTTTGCGCAAAAATTGTCCAAAAAACACCCTCAAAACGAAAAGTGTTAACATTGGGAAAACACTCTTTTTTTTCAAAAGTAAAATTTCAACATTTCGAAATAATGGCATAAAATATTTTATCATGACCCCGAAAAACATTAAAATTAAAAAAAAATGAAAACATAAATTAAAATAAAATAAAATAAAAATTTAAACAAT
>APFE031595298.1:277969-292485 GCA_000404065.3 Pinus taeda | reverse complement strand
TAATATATTTGTAAAAAGAGCTTTTGCGTAAATCACATAAAAAGATCATTGTCGACGCGTTTCGAACCAACCAGTGTGGTTCATCGTCAGGACAAGTTGAAGAAACAGATCTGGCCTAGCAAGTTAAATGGATCACAGAAGCCTCAATTCTACAAGAATTAATATAATAATTATTTTTATATATGTTTTTTAGAGACAATTATTTCATGTGGATTGAAAATTTAATTAATGATGTATAAATATGTAGAATATCACAAATGCAAAATATCGACCTTCTTCTTTAAGTATACAAAACAATAAAAACCTCACTACAAAAAAAAAAAAAAAAAAACAAGAAAATATGAAGAAGGACCACTTCCAGAGTTATTAAATTTACAAAATAATTATTTATATTTCATACATTATAAAATTAAAATTAAAAAAAAAGCCTTTTAAAAAAAGGGCATGGTGTAGAATTACCATTTTTTTAAATCAACATCAAAATCACTACCATTCTAAAACGCAATGTACATAAAAAAATTTACAGTGCCAAAAACTATTCTCTAAAAAAAACATGTGTGTTCTACATCACCCCTTTTCAAAATCGAATCACTTTTTTGCTATCTTTGCAAAACAGGAACAGTATCAGTTCCCGTTTCAAATTTTACATTGTTGCTTAGCCTGCATAGCGGTAACCATCCTCATTGATGTAGGCTTCTTGTTCCCTTGCAAAGTCCTCTTTTCCCCACTATCATCCACACATTCAATGGCCTTGTCGAAGCAATCCACTTTGGTTTCGTGAAGGTATAATTAGATCCAGGATCAATCAAAATAGAAACAACTTGATCACAAAGCTTACCATCCATCTCAATGATCGATGCCTAATGATTCGCCTGCTTGTTGTCCATGGCTACATAGATCTGAGTAATGCTATGACCAACATCACAAACTTTATGTGCCTCCTAAACACTATAGATTTGGGGTCTAACACCACTATTATACTGCAAACAATCCCTCTTACGATGATCCTTACCACATATCCAACACTGCAATAGTTCCCTACCACCGCCTCTAGCTTGTTGCTCTCCACGTCCCTTCTCATCTATATTCAATTTCTTGTAAGGAACTACATTTTCTTTCTCACTTGCATCTTGAGGTCTTCCTCTCTTTTGTGTCCATTTTCCTTTAGCTTTCTCATTTCTTTTCAAGTCATTCTTAGGCTCAACTTTGTGCTTCAACTGCTCATAACAATGTTTCAACTTTCGGATAGCATCCTCCAATGATAAGGCTCATCGAACTCAATTTTGTCTCTTTATGCTGCTAGAAATCCACTGATGAATCTCTAAAACTTGGCCTTCTCTTCCCTGAGGTAAGGCACATATCTCAACAACTCCAAAAATTTGCTAGTATACTCATCATATGTCATTTAACCCATCCGCAACTCATAAAACTCCTTAGCTCGGTCATCATAGTACCTCTCTGACAAGTACTTCTTCTTGAAGAGCCTTTCAAATGCATGCCAAGTCAAATCCTCCTCATGTATACCTTTGACATTCTTCACGCCTTCCCACCAAATATATTCTTTACCTTTTAGACTAAAAGTGGCTATCTTGGTTTTCACGTTTTCTGAATAATCACGCAACTGAAACAATTTCTTCATACCAAGCAACCATGCTTCTGCATCCTGTGATTTCTTCATCTCTCCATTAAAGGTAGGTGGCTCTGCCTTCTTAAACTCATTTGGAACGTATCCCCTATCACTCCTCCTATAAGGATGATGACGATGACGATCATGATGTCTATCAGAACCAGAACTAGAATAGTACCTATGTCAATAACCTCTCCTATTCGGAGTGTCCAACAGTCTGCCATCTCTAATCGTGTCAGATCTATCTGACCTGTATCTACTAGGATACCTACTACCATACACCCCATTAATTTTGTCCTCATGTACATGGCTGATCTAAAGTGGTCCCTGTCGCTGCAAATCTGATAAACTTTGAAGTAGTATCACATTTGCTTCTGCTTGTTTCTCTTGAGCCTGCATGATTTTTTCATTGTCTTCTTTGAAACTCCTTAGTTCTTCCTCTAGGCTTCACAACATGTCTACCAAATCAAAAGATCAGTTCCTCGCACCACGTTGCTCATCTAATGCATCAGGAGATTCTATGTAGTCTACCACCTCGCTAGCCATCTGATCTCTTTGCTGCAAGGCATACTATGTTAGTTAAACCAAATCACAATAAACCAACATACCTTAGCATAATTCAGGGAGGATACCTTGTTTGAAAGATCATCAAATCAATGTGATAGATGTATAACATAATCATAACAACATATAGACATATATCAAATAAGTGTATCAACGCATAAACACCATTCTAGCTAGGATCCAGTCATTAATGCAAATCCATATCAACAATGCATGTTGTGGCCTCATGCATGACAACAACCATTACTCCATTGCACACATTTCCACATGTAACTATCAACATGCATAAGAAATTCCTAATCAACTACACAGACGTATGCACGCATGTAGTTGAGCATAAGTGATCAATTCTTGTAATTAACATACAAGACTGATACATGTAATCAAAACATTCAAGAATGCACCTAAAATACAAGGATGTAGTCAAATGACATATAATCATATGCAACGAGTCATAAACTTTCGACGATGCATCCCACAAAATCATATCAAGTTCCTCATGACAACCTTACTATAATCATGATTAACATGATGCAATGCAACAAGGACATGGAATCCAAGTGTAAGAGACATACATGCAACTGACATGCATGTATGACCAAGAACCTTTACCCAAGGAGAGCGCAACCACGCTTTGATACCAATCTGTAACACCGGCTTCTCCTAGGTCCACCCAAGCAACTAACTAGTCGGGCAAACATGTGATGAGAGAGGTTACTATAAGGAATTCAATCTCCTTGGTGACCTTAAGGAAATGGAATCGACGAAACTCATAAAACTAACCCATCCACATCAACAATTACACCCCCAGGAGACATGTTAGCCACTAGACATCCTATCCCTGGGTCCCACTTATTTTTTAAGCCTCTTAACCCAAATTCTCTCTCATGCTATAGGCAAGATAGTGACCAACAACTAAAAGTTTCTCTCACAGGCCTCTTTGCCAGTGACTGTGTACTTTTCTCAACAGACTTGTGCTAGCAACCCCAAGATTTGAGCCACTTTTCTAGCTCATAATTCTGGCCTCCACTCATAACTTTCTACAACCTTCAAAATTCATCAAATACATGATAACAATGTTGCTAAATAAAAAATAAACCTTAGGACTAGGCCTGACCATCCCCAAGCGGGACTGACATTATGTCAAACATTTGGCATGAATGCAACCTATAGGTCTAAGATACAAGATAGAGCATGAATGCCTGAAAAAACTTATGAAACATAACCAAAAGGATCACTGCCTTCTCCATTGAACTTTTATAACAAAAATTAGATCTTGCATCCATCCATTTAATAATCACAAGCAAATACATGAAATAACCAAGACATGAACCAGTCATATAACCATGCTTATAACCAACATAAAACCATATAAATATCAAAGATATGACAACCATTAAATCCACATATAAACAAGTGCAAAAGTAAGAGAACTTAGTTTTTTATTAAGCATAGGAAAATTTGACTAGGTTCGAGACTTCCATGTGCCACCCGACCATAGACGTGGTTGAACCAAATCTCTCTTTCATCCAGTCACCCCCATGCCATATTCCAAGCATGAATGTGGGATCTCATAGAACAACCAATCCAAGAAAAATGAAGGGAATGAAGAGGTTAAACCACCTTCACCCTCACCAAAATTTGATCACACTAAAACTGGTGCTCTGATCACAACTGAACCAAAATTGGAATGCCATCCGGAATTCATCACTATCCTTGAGGAATTTTCTGTCTCCTTGTCTCTCAGGCTTTACCATAGTCCAATATCAAATCACTAGGCCCTAAACTAAGACCAGTCTCTCGAGCTTTACGCAATCTAAAACCGGATCACTAGGCCCTAAATCGAGACTTCTCCCTCAGGCTTTTCCGTGTATCTCGCTGAAACTGGTTAAGGGATCCCTAGGATTTTGAGAATGAAACTTGAGACCACCTCCACCCCAGATTCCAAAATCCATCTGCAAAACCAAAGCTCTAAACCAAGATAAACATCCCAACATACCATGGCATCCAGAAAAAGGCAAGGCTAGGCTAAAAACAACTGTCATAACCTGGCAAAACCATGCCACCGACAGCAAGAAAATCGTACACCAACATGAAAATCCATGCATGTCCAAACTAGCTAGGAATCACACATGGAAAATATTACCTACAAGTATTCCTGTTGAAGCTTCTTGATCCCACTATCCTCCCTTTCCCTTTGTTTGCTTTTCCTTCCTTGATCCAAAACTAGAGCGCTCCAAGAAAAATCTAAGTGACCAAGAGTGAGAGAGAGAGAGAATAATGAGAGAGCTCCAAACTTGAACTAAAAAAATGTTAGTAAAATCTTGCCCACTGATCCTCATAAGCCTTTTTATTAATGAGGCCTCTATTTTCTTCATTTTCCATTATTTTCCTTCAATTTCCTCCTCAGATGCAACCTATGACCTTTCACCTTACTTTTCTCCTAATTTTATTTCTTTTCGTAAATATGTGTGCCAAAAATGCCTTTTTCCTTTTAATGCCTTTGGCTTAGTTTTCCAATTTTCCTTAGCCAAAACACACTTCTAGTGATGCCCACTAGGATATCTTTGCCCAACTTTCAGCTTGGAATAAGTGTCCCTTAAATGTGGTATTATTTTTCCTTTATTAAAGTTTATTACATGAAATTTTCAACAGGGTTGTTACAGTATTTGAGATAGGTGGATCTAGTATGAAACATTATGAAACGAGGTCCACAAGGAGCTAAGGGTTGGATCCTTCAGTGAGGGGGTAGTTGCTACTTTGCGGTAGGAGCTGGTAAACGATATTTAGGGGTTTGTAGCTCCCTTCCAGTTAGTTCTATAGAATGAGTGATGGTTATAGCCTCTTGAAGGTGGATGACTGCATGATGGAAAAATTTTGTGCTAGTACAAGACCATGATGTAATGAATGATTTTTCATTATAATAAAAGAAGACAAAGATGACAATAACGGTGGTTTTCTCCCACATTGTGTTTCCACCCAAAATATCGGTGTTGTTATGTGTTGATGTGTTGCTTATGTGTAATGATTTATCTAATTTTTACTGTATACTGAATGGTTAATAAAATATTTATGAAATAGCTAAGTTAAACATATTGAAGGAAATTATGAAAAGTTGGCAATCTGGATTTATGCGTTTTTAATTCACTAAAGATGCGTACAAATGTGGGTTGTCTGAATAAAAGTAGTGTACCTAATTCTACATTTGAAATTGAATGTTACAGTGAAACAAAGATATTGATTCAACCCCTCCTCTCAGTATTCTTCCTAACAATTGGTATCAGAGAAGGTCCCTCGGAAGAAGCTTTGTCGCTTAAAGGGAGATCTAAACAAAGAAGCAAGATGGAAGGAATATTTTCTGCAAAGCCACCTTTGTTTAATGAAACTAACATTATTTTTTGGAAGGTTAGGATGATATCATACTTGCATTCACTAGGAGTTGATGTATGGGGAGATGTTGAAGATGGATATCAATATTCAAACTCCATTACCATGGATAATGCAGGAAAGAAGTAGTATGAGAGTAATGCAAAGGCAGTAAATGCTATCTTGGGAGGATTAGTAGAATTTGAGTTCGTGAAATTCATGTAACAAAAAACTGCTAAAGCAATATGGGACAAAAGTTTCCAAATCTATGAGGGTGACAATAAGGTAAAAAGTGTCAAACTTTAGTCATATAAAATACAATATGAATATCTGAGAATGCATGATGATGAAATCATTGCAAACTTTTTCCTTAGAGTCTATGAAATTGTTAACACAATGAGGGGCCTTGGTGACAAGATTGAGGATTCTGTTTTTATTGAAAATATTTTGAGATCACTAACACCAAAGTTTGATGCCAAAGTATCTATTATTGAAGAAATGCAGGATTTGAAGAGTCTTACCCTTGAAATACTCCATGGGATATTCACATCTTATGAGATGAGAAAATGGGATACATCAGGTGTTTGAGAAACAAACTTCAAAGCCACATACAAAGGGATAGAGAAATAAAATCCTAAAGATACAAGTTAAATTTCATACGAGGAAGAACCAAATTTCATGAGAGAGTTGCAAGTGGGAACTGGTAAATTCAAAGGTAAGCTTCCATTTAAATGTTTTGCTTGTGGAAGAGTAGGTCACTATGCATCCAAATGTCCATATAAATAAATTCATGATAAGAAATAAAAAGGAAAGGATGTATACAAGAAAAATGCAAAACAAATCTCTACCAAGAACAGTTTATATCCTAATGAAGATAGTCAAAGCACGTCTAATTATTAGGAAGATACTGATTCATATTCCAAAACTAGTTAAAAAATACTTATGGCTCTTTAAGATCAATCAACTAGTGAATTAGATTGTTGTAAAGAAGATGATTTAATGAAATCATTGAAAGAAGTTGATAGACTCAAGAATGCAAACAAAGAATTGGAAATTAAAGAAAGAATTATGGTCAAGAAAATAGACATATTAAAGATTCAATTAGAAGGAGCCAAAAAGATATCAAAAGTCTTAGCAAAACAACTTCAAGAAAAGGAAAGACATTGTGAAAAACTAGGATCATAAATTGTGACCCTGAGATAAGATTATGAGAAAAAAAAACAATTGGGTAAAGATGTTAATATAATTAATGGACAACACTCTCCTTTAATCAACAGAAGTACTGGATACAACCATATAGTTTTAGATTCACAATGTAATGACAAGGACCGGCATAAGGTTTTTCAAAACAAAACTGAATCAAGTCATTCATCTGAAAGGAAATCACCCAGATCAAATTCAAGATCAATCCCCAGGTATAAAGGATGGTTTTATGGATATTATTTTTCTTGTAACTCATTTGGGAATAAGGCCACTGATTGCATGTCAAGCACTTGGAATGGAAGCAAACAACCTCCTAGTTCCACGAGATGGGATAAATTTCACAAATTTGAACACATGATTAGAAATTTCAAGAATATTTGAAGGAAGAAGGTGCAATAGTTAGAGACATAGGGAATATAGCCCCTAGTGCAGTCTATTATACTTAATGCATACTTCTAACAAAGACCATAAAAGTAAATGTGAGGTACATAGCCTCATTGCAAACAAATGATGACTATTAGGTCCAAAATATTAGTGGTGTATGATCTTAGGGGGAGCTATGCATGTGTACCTTCATGATGATTCCATATTTTGTTATGTTATTCTTTTGGTGTTGGTTATATTACTGATGTTGCATATGATGAAGTGGCCATGGTCAAGAACAAACATGACATGTTTAGGGGGAGTTGTTACCAATAAAAATAAACATTTCACATTCATGAAAGATAGTAGCATGTGCACTTAGTTATTGACTTAGACAATAGTGTATGTTTTCTGTGATGATAAAGAAGTGGCATAAATTTAGGGGGAGATTCTCATATACTTCCATCAATGCATTATTGGCACTTTTGGTCTAACATTGGTTTGATGCAGTCTGTTGACGATGTGTGAAATATTATTGGATCATAACGAATGTTGAATTGTTGCAAGGTGTTAATACCTATTGATTTATCTCTTTGTTGATTGTGAGAAGGATATAATGTGATCATATTTGATTATGAAAATTTTACATAGGTTTAGGGGGGGCATATTCTATGCTTCTAATGGTTCATTGTTGGCATTATGGTCTATTGCATGATGTTGTTCATTCTTGTTTCATTGCTTACTATTGGAATATATATATATATATATGTTGCTTGGATTGCATGTGATGAAGATATGGATGGTGCCTTATTCTTGTTATTGTTGTTGTTGTATAAATATTGATACACTTGATGAGGAAGATATGAATTTTATTCTTATTATTGATGTTTCCTGATAATCAATATGTTGTTGATCAATTCTATTCTACTTAATGGTTTTTGATACTGGAGGTACTCTTAATTTTCACATATGTCATTGGTGCATGGAGAAAATATGTTTCCTACAGTGTTGTGATCCAAGATATTAATATGATTTTGTTGTTTGAGGATTATGGATCTTCCTATATGTGGAGAGAGTATGCTGACCTTGATGACATTAGGTTAAGGGGTTGATTTTTTGTAAGAATATTATGATGTTGCTACAACTACTTATTGTCATTTGGATACATTATATTTGGCCATGTGTTGATGATATTGAAGATATTGATGCTATACTATCTTATCTACCTGATTTCTTCTTGATGATGAGGATGTTCATGTTAGTTTCATTATATATTGCTACTATCAGATGATTGTGTTGCAAATTCATATGTATAACATGGTGGTTGCTAATTATTATCATGGTTTTGCTGCAATGATTTCATTGATGAGATCCTTGTTTAGATGTTGCATAGAGCATGTACTATTTCTCGTGGATCACATGTATTTATCACATGTGTGTCTCTTGATAAAAAGTTAATGAAAATACCATATTTTAATCATTCTAAAATTTGGTCATGTATGGGTTATTGGTATAAAGTCATGCCATGTATGTAATCCCATTATTTTGGGTGACTGATGTAAAATTTGGGTCCAATATGTAATCCCATTATGTTGATGATTGATCATAGATTCATTGACTATAGGAGAAGTAATGTATATCCATGTATTTGAGTCATAAAGTCTTGTATTTATATTTTATATCTCTAGAAGGTCCAGCATGTGCTAAGGGGGAGCATGGTCAATATGCAGTTTTCATGATTCATATCAGCAAATCAGAATTACAATGTTGAGCTCTACAAATGGATGTACTTCATTCAACCTGGTTCAACCCTTTTCGCATGATGTCAAAGGGGGAGAGAAGACTTGGTGTCTACAGGTGGTTTCCAAACACCAAAGTGATTGCCATTAAGTCCAAAGGGGGAGATTGTTGGAATTATGGCTAATGTGTTGTCCTAGATGGAAACCTGCTTGACAAATCTGTCGTTGATGTCAATTTGTTTATAACATGGTGATTATAGAACTGCTACAAATGACATGATTGCTAGTATAAGTATTACATAGGATATGGAAGAGATCTGAAAACTTAGTCACAAAATTCATGGATATTGTGAAGCTTGAAAAGTATACATGACTCGTACGTACATATGCAGTTTATGTGAACAAAAGTCACGTGCATAATCTAAACCATGGAAACCAGGAAACCGAGAGCTATTACCATGGTAATCTCCCATAGTATTGTGTCGAAAATGTCTATTTAATATCGTCAAATTAATATCAACAACCTTACTAAGGAATTTTCCTGTGGTATTGGCAAAGGAAAAAGCTATATAAGGAGATCGAGATTAAGGATCTAATTGTGCAATGTAATGGATTATTCATGTGTGATGTGATTTGAAACAGGTATGCACTAGGGAGCAAGGAGAAGGCTCGCATCTAAAAAATCTTAAATATATTGAATATGATTTATTCATTTTCTTGTTGTAGAATGTTTGAATTGCTAACAATGCAATATTTGTGGTTATAGTGGGGCTATGATTTGAATGTGTTTTTAGAGATCTATAATTTTGACAGTGAAGTATGTGGAAAGTTTGTTTTCAGAGATAATTTGATTTAGTAACTTAAGATATGTACACAGGTCTTCCTATGGATCTTGTATATACGCGGATCTGCTTTAGTATAGTCGCATATACATACTAAGATAAAATGATTTAGATTGTTGCTTTATCTGGTTTATTTAACAATAGTTTTGTTGTCGATTGATGCATTTGTTGAAGTCTGCCTTGAACAAATAGAATGATCTGCTAAGATGTGTTGGTACTATGTATTTTGAAATATGTACGTGGTTTTTATACATGGGAAATGTGTATATACACAAATCTGTTTAATGGATGTGACATATATGTTCTAGGGTTTATAATTGTTGGTTCATGATGACAATTGATGAAGTCTATATTATTTGTTGTTGTTTGTCAATGATGTCTTAATCAGGATAGTTTGTTGATTGGATTGATTTTGCTATGGCCTAGTATATTAATCAATAATTGAGTATTCAATGATTCATCATTGGTATATCTATGATTATATGTTGTAGTGCTTCAATATTTGTAATCTGTGATTGATTCAATATTATTTAACTAGAGAATTACATGAGGAAGGATCAAATGGTAGATAACTTGTTGGGAGGATGAATTTTATGTGATCCTTGGAAAATTTTGGATTAATAGATGTGGGTTGATCTGGTGACAAATATCTAGAGTAGTTGTTCTCTCCAGAAAAACTTCACCAAAATATTATAACAGAGTGTTTCCACACAAAGTGGAAATTCTATGCACATGATCATTAAGTAAAATAAAGACTTGTAAAAATGGTATGGATGTTCTTTGCACATGTTCACTAAGTAAAATAAAGCAAACAAAAAAAAATATGAAAATTATATGACTGTTCCTTGCACATGAACATTGAATAAATTAAAGACTTATAAAAGTTATATGTAGACTACTACAAACACTAGTCCATAGGTTGTTGCAATGAACAAAAGGCACTTGAAGGGGAGGGGATTGTAACATCCCCAAAACTTAACTCTGTTGACAATGTAATTGTAATTAATTATGTTATTGCTCTTTGTATAGGAATGTAAATGTAAATGGCCAAAATACCCAAAATAATTGTAATTACAATTTAAATATCTTCTAATGAAGAGGTGAATCCTTGATACGATATGAACCATGAGAAGTAATGAGGAGCAGTGGAGCCAACAAAGGGGAACAAGAGAATTAATGTTTTCCAATGGATTATTCGTAGAGGTAAACATACATAAGCATCAATATTTTCAACCTTTCCCTAAGAAAATATATAATGTGAAGGTGCAACAATAACTACGAGTAGTTATGAGAGGATTCGATAGTAGTACTAGGATTATTCAAGGGTATTGGAAGTTTACTACTAACCAACATGGGAAAACCAAATAGAAAACCATTCAAGGAAGAAACACAAAGAAACATGCCGATGAAGCTTGATAGAAAACCATTCAAGGAATAAACACAAAGAAAAAAACCCATGAAGGGAAATGAAAAAAAAATAAGGGGGAAAAAGAAAAATATACTGATGCATGAGGATAGAGGAGAGCCATTTGTGGATACTATGTGTGAACCTCAACCCACCACATGCTATAGAGTGGTATCAACTTGTAAACCCATGACTGGTAATTTGAATTCAGAGGGAGTCAGAGGAATCCCTTGAGTCTTGGCAGGCCTTTGAGTGAGTCGAGGATTAAAATGTGTTAGCAATGGAAACTAGTGAGGTAGCCCTCAAACATAGTCATGTAGACTGAGAGGATTATGCATGAGAAGCACTAAACAAAAGGTGAATTGTTGAGGGACTATAAGAAGTGGTGAAGGGGTTCCCTCTTAAACTATGTAGGCCTTCAATAGCCATATTTGGTTGTGTGATGAGCCCAAAATCAGTGATTGATAGGTATTACTCCTATTTCATGTATGTAATGAAGGAGAGTTACCTTCATCCTTACACAACCGATACCTTAAGAGATGTTTCTCTTAGGGTTCTTGATGTGTAGAGTAGTTGAGAAACCACCCATAACAGTTTGGTAGGATCCTAAGCTTGGTGTGATGAAAAAGAAACCAATGTGTTAATTTGATGAAGGAGGATGGCCTTCATGAATCCACCCTATATTTATGCGTATAACTTCCTTCATGGCTTCTTGGTCATGCTTAGGAGTGGGTAACTACAAGAAATATTATAGTGTGGTTGAGCTTGTGGTGGAATGGAACATGGCTCATCCTCATTAGATATAGATAATGTATGATATTGATAATATAGTTAACCTTGTGGACTTAATCTTTGTATGCTAAACTATCCTAGTGAGAAATAAATGATCATCATTGGAATGTATTGTGTTTAAGTGTTTGTCTGCTTAATGGAAAATATGGTCTATATAGTCCCTCTTTAAGATGTTAATTAAAGATGTAGATGAAATGGTCATATAATATTTATATGCCCCATATTAAATATTTAATATACTTATGTATCATGTGTTTATGTTATGGACAAGATGTAACATGCTCATTAAGCATGACTAGTGTCCATGGTTTGTTCTTAGAGAGATAAGAGATGATCAAAGATAGTTGAGGTAATAAGAGGTTCTTGTGAATGATGTGGATGCCAAAGGAATGAAAAAAAAATCCTTGATTTAAAAAAGGGCAGACTTAAGAGAAGTGTTATTCTCAAAACATATAATGAAACATGAAAGAGTTCGCTAAAGAACTTTGGAGCTGTTGAAGGATAACTAAAGGTTTAAATCGGCCATAATGTACACTAGTGTAAACCATTTAAT
This sequence comes from Pinus taeda, assembly GCA_000404065.3. Classification (NCBI taxonomy): domain Eukaryota; kingdom Viridiplantae; phylum Streptophyta; class Pinopsida; order Pinales; family Pinaceae; genus Pinus; species Pinus taeda. Next base: position 280,031 of record APFE031595298.1, on the reverse strand, counting down.
AATGGGAAGGTTTTCCTTAAAATGAATGAGAGGCCTGGAGACTTCAAATGGAGCAAACTAGGCACAAAGGCCTCTTTGACTTATTGGAAAGAAGACCTAGTAATCGGCATTAAAATGGAGGAATTTTGTTGATGTTGTATCTCGATGGAGACCTTTGTGCCATCAAGGTTCTTCTTCACAAATCAAGGTCTTCTCGAGAATATTTCCTCAACTTTCAGGAAAAGGTAAGGATTCTCTATGTGGTCAAGCATTTCATAGGAGGGAATTTGGGGTTTCACCTTTATTTTGGGTGAAATGAAATTATGGGGATGGAGTCCCTCAATGGATTTCTATGTGAATTTAGGGTTTTTATGCCTCAACCTTAGCCTTTGTCACATGGCTAACATAAGGGCTATGATCTAGAGCTAGTCAAAAGGGGGATTACAAAAATACTAGAACCATAGGAGAAATCAAAGGAAATGCCTTTCAGACACTTTGGTATGGTATGTTCTGGTCAACAAGCTCAACTTGATGACAAAATCTTTATTTACATAGATGGAATTTAAGTATTAATTCATGCAGACTTCTGAAGAATGAAATCTTGATGATGTAAAAATTGTTTATGTCATAGAGGGAGGTGGAGGACACATGTCACCCATATTTGACATCTTTGGCTTGCCAACTAGGAAAATGAGTGAGACGAAAAACAATTTAGTAGTGCCACGTGGCATGGGACACATCAACATATGCCATGTGTTGGATGATGATTGGGAATTGGAGATATGAGGTGGCAGGTTGAGTTGGCCACCAACTTATCGAACTATCGGGAATTTGTAAAGGTTTTTAGTTATAAGAAATACATCGATACCTTGGTATTTCATATTAGCATATTGAAGGATATTTCCATATCGACATGCTAGCGTATTGAAAGAATACAACCACATTAGCATATTGGCACTTCAAATGTGTAGGTTTTAATCTCATACAGAAATTACCTTCATACAAATTCTAGAAACAAAAAATAAACAATGGTGAGAGCATAAAACATAAAACAAATATACACAGATATTTTCCCCTGGATCCCAAAACCGAGACTACCAAATTGATTTTCCATTATGTTCCTTTTGATGTTACAATACATATATATATATACATGCTGAAGAATCCATAATCCCTAATCCATTAACCCTGGATTAGAACATAACCGTAGTTTCCTTGACCGTATCTACAGAATACCATGGACTGAAAACCATCATGCCCAAAACCATGTGCAAAATCCATGCACAAAACCATAGGTAGGTTTTCCCACCTAATATAGGGTCCAAAAAAAAATTACCAGGCAGCACTCGGCACATGGGGTAGTCTTGGAAAGAATATAAAACAACCCAACATTCTCCCACTTGTTGTTTTCTTTCCACATGAGAGCTTAGTCATTGATCCAATGCCCATTGTTTCTCTACACCAAGAGAAATTCTCAGTGCTCACAGACTTTGTCAATGAATCTACAGTCTTCTTCCAAGTGTCCTCCTTTACAAGCAACACCTTTTTGTCCACAACCATATCCCTCACAAAGTGATACTGAACATCAATGTGCTTTTTCTTTGAATGATAAGCAGGGTTCTTTGCCAAGAAAATTTCACTTTGGTTGTCACAGTCTATCCTTATAGCTCGTTGTACTAAACCTATACTTCAACACAATCTCTACAACCAAATTGCTTCCTTTCTTGCATGAGTGGCTACCATGTATTCTACCTCTGTAGTTGAAAGTTCCACTACAGACCATCTCTTACTCATCCAACTGACTGCACCTCCAAATAGGTTAAACATATACCCACTTGTAGGTCTTCTCTGATCCAGATCTCTAATCCAGTATGCATAAAAAAAGCCACGAATGTCCAAAAATCTGTCCAATCCTGGACTTCCTTGGTAGCACAAACCATAATCACTAGTGCCACGCAAATACCTAAAAAACCACTTCACTGTTGTCCAATGCTCCTTCCCTGGTTTTAACATAAACCTGCTCAATACTCCCACTGCATGTGCAATGTCTAGTCTAGTACAGACCATTGCATACATCAAGCTA
>APFE031595298.1:251322-267105 GCA_000404065.3 Pinus taeda | reverse complement strand
CAAATTACATAATACTATTTTTCTATGATATTGTTGATAATTTATAAATATTTTTTATTATTACTTTGATAATCATATTGAAGATAAATATATACCGTTAGTCCAAAAAAGTCCAAAAAAATATGATGGTACGTAGAAAACATATGTTATTATTGTTAACTTATTAAAACCACATATTAATATATATATATTTTTTAAGGGTGTGGTGAATTTGTAATTGTAAGTGCTAATCTATAGGAGAGTTAGCTAATCTATAGGAGAGTTAGGATCAATTTTAGTAGCGGCTACTATAACACCAAGAGTACATCTGCTCGAGCCGCCATCACAGCAGGTCATGTACTCAATGAGATTGAACCATGATCTCTTAAACTTCGCCCAAATAAAATTTAACCACACATTGACCCTTTTACATAGCAATTTACATTCGTTTAACCACACATTGACCCTTTTACATAGCAATTTACATTCGTTTTTGTGTGCTTCGTTTTTACAGAGCCATTTACATTTGTTTTTGTGGGTACTTCGTTTTTACAGAGCCAAATTAAAACGCCAAACAACCATGGTCGGCCTCTCTTTCGAATCCAAATTTCTCATAACGCTCCTCTTCTTTATCCTACTTCTTCTTTCATGCAATGCCATCTCTGACGAAGGGAAAATCCTGCTGCAAATAAAAGAGACAGATTGGATTGACAAACATAATGTTTTGAGCAACTGGAATTCCTCCGATCAAAATCCGTGTGGTTGGAATGGAGTATTTTGTAATATTCCATTCAATGTTGTTACCAAAGTTAATCTCTCCAACGCTTCCATTGCAGGAAGGTTGACTCCTACTATATGTGGCCTCCACAATCTCACAGACTTGATACTGCAGTCGAACCATTTCCAGGGTCCATTTCCCGATGGATTGTTGGCTTGCAACCATTTGCAGACGCTGGATTTGTCAGATAACATGTTCGTCGGACGCTTGCCGCATAACATCTCTGCACTGCCGGGTAAGTTGAGTCATTTGAAGTTGGGGTCTAACAATTTTTCTGGAGATATTCCTCCAGGCTTCGGCATGTTACCCAACCTGGAGATACTGTGGCTCGATAACAATCTGTTGAGCGGTTCAATTCCTGCTCTCATCGGCAATTTGACGAACCTGGAGAGTATGGATTTCTCTCAGAATCATCTATCGGGCAACATTCCCACAACTTTGATGAGGTTGTCGAAGATGACAGAACTATATCTCTGGGAAAACCAGTTGTCTGGAGAAATCCCCCATAATATTGACGGGCTCAGGAGCATACAAACTCTGGACTTTTCAGGTAATCAGCTGAATGGAACAATTCCTGAAACAATTGCAAATTTGGCCCATTTGGAAACCTTGTCTTTGTGGGAGAACAACCTCACAGGGTCCGTCCCTGCACAGCTAGGAATGCTTGTTAACCTCACAATCTTGGATCTCACCAGTAACAAGCTTATTGGGCAGCTGCCACAGAATTTGGGCACAAATTCTGATCTTTGGCTTGTTGATGTTTCAGAGAACAATTTCAGGGGTCCTCTGCCTGCACATCTATGTAAAGGAAGAAATCTTTATGCGTTGGTTATATTTTCAAACAATTTCAATGGGAGCTTGCAGTCCTTAGACTCTTGCAACAGTCTGCTATACGCACAGCTCTATGAAAACCAGCTAACTGGTGAGGTTCCTCAGGCATTATGGAGCTCTCAAAATCTTATCGAATTGAAGCTCTATAATAATATGTTTGAGGGCCGGATTCCTCAAGAGATTGGGAGGGCAAAGGAGCTGAAATGGTTACAGATCTCCAACAATCTGTTCAGTGGAGTCATTCCTTCACAGATTGGAGAGCTGAGTACACTCGTCAACTTTAGTGCAAGCAATAACCGACTCTGGGGACCTCTTCCTGATGAACTAGCAGGTTTGCGTAATATCACTAGCCTCCAGCTTGATCACAACTTATTGTCTGGGGAAATTCCTAAAGGAATAATGTCATTGAGAGTTCTCTCTGAGCTGAATCTGGCCAACAACCAGTTAACGGGAGAAATTCCTGCATGGTTAGGCTCCATGTCAATTTTGGACTCTCTGGACCTGTCAAACAATCTTCTGGAGGGGGGTATTCCTCCTGAATTGGGGAATCTGAGGTTGACGCTTTTCAACGTATCTGGCAACCACTTGTCCGGCACAATTCCACCCGCTTTACAGGTTCGGACTTTTAAAGATAGTTTTCTCGGCGATCCCAATCTCTGTGGTGATCCAGCTCTGCTTAGGGTCCGATCGTGTTCTTCAAAGAAAGGACATGCATTATTACTCGTAATTTTAGTCCCAATAATAGCAATTGTGTTGCTTTCGTGTTTGATTTATGTAGCTTGTTTCAATACCCATACCAAACTCAGCAATTTCTTTATGATCAAAACCAGTCGCTCCACGCCTTGATTTGAATGATGCGCGACTCAAACATCAAGTGATAGATGTAAATGTAACAGGTTGTGAGGGAATAAGATCGATAAAGGGTAACAGGGTTGCTGTGAACTGCTATGATCTGTCAAGCACCTGCGTGTGCCCTATGGTTATTAAGTTCTCTAATTCTGTCATGAAATTGCAGTCGAGCCTGCGTGAGCTGGATTAGGGTGTCGTGGTACTGTGAGAATAGTGGTGGGTTGGATTAGGGTGTCGTGGTATTCTGAGAATAGTCGTCAAATGGCTTAGTTTTTAGAGTGTCTTTCTTAATTAGTGTAATATTCCTAGTTTTCTAATGAGAATTATGGTGTTAGTGTTTAATGTAATTGATTAGCAATGTGAACTATATTGTTGTTTGTATTTTTTTTCAAAGCTTTAGTAGATATTTTAAGTATCTTTTCAAATTTTTTATATAAATTTTTAAGATTTTATTTAAAAAAAATATTTAAATTAAGAGAAAAAAGTAATTTAATTTTAAATATTTAAATTTCATTTAAAATTAAATGTGTGTTTCAAATATAATGACGATTTTATTGCATGCATAATTTAAAAATGTTCCAAATTTTACATATGAAATTCCCAGCACCACCATTAAGTAGCTAAGTCGTTCTTCACCAAATATTCCTCATCTTCCTTCGGGTATTATTTTTTTAAAGTAAATATTGAGTAAATCATAAATTACATATGAAATTCCCAGCACCACCATTAAGTAGCTAAGTCGTTCTTCACCAAATATTCCTCATCTTCCTTCGGGTATTATTTTTTTAAAGTAAATATTGAGTAAATCATTATATATATATATATAAAATAAAATAAATATAATTTATTAAATAAATTTTATATTATAATTATGAAATAAAGTTTATATTACTTAAATATATAAGTTTAAAAAATCATGGAAAATTTTAACATGTAGATACATGGTGTTGCACTATTATGGCTTATGAATAACATACTATTATAGCTTATGAATAATATATGTTAAGGAAAACTATAACTCATTTTATATCATATTTATTATATTTGTTTAGGTATGGTATTTTGACTATGTATTAGTATGTTTTTGACCAAAAATTTCTCAAACTTATCTATAATTTAACATCGGGAATTCATTCTTTATTTTTTTGCTATTAATTTATTTCTCTATAGGGTCATTAGTTAGTTCTTTTTATGGGTTGTTTAGTAAGATCCCTTTCAATTAATTACTAATTTTTGTTTTAATTTCATTTATTTTTTATTTACTTTTTTTTTCCTTTCTTCTTTTTTCTATTATTTCATTTTCATGAATTATAGTTTCTTTCCTCCATATTTTCAATTTAAGATGACTTATTTATTATATTGAAAATATATTTTAATAATTTAATTTATAAAAATTATATATTTTAATAAAAATACACACATACACTTATAAAACATATATCAAAGTATCTTTGATATATGTTTATATAAACAATATTAATTAATCATATTTCTCAATTTATGGTGATGGCATTCAGCGATATAATATTTTACTAGTTTTATTTTTGTGATGAAATCTATATATATTATTTTTTAGTTTAATTAAACTATATTTAGGCTAAGTTACAGTACTAGCTACTATGTAACCTTTGTTTTTATTAATTTTTTCAATTAATCAATTTAATTAAAAGAAAACTGATTTTCAGATAAACCATTATCATTAAAAATAATTTGTGAAATTTAAATTCTTAACATTCATTAATAATTATTAATAATTAAATTAATTTTTTTATTTTCCTAATTCAAATTAAATATTTCAAATTACGGAGAATTTTTTCGCAAAAGAATTTTCTAAATGTGAATTATCTAGAAGCTGTTTTTTGTTGAACAGCGAAATTTTCGCAAAACGTTTTTCGTTGACAGAGAATTCTGGCGCAGTTTGTGAGGTAAGTGAGATTCGTTCACGTGAAGCTCTAAAATGGTGGAGACCTCCCTTGACTTGAAGAGTGTTCCTCGTGCATCTCGTATGGAGATAGAAAACGAAAGTTGAATAAATATTATTTAAAATGACATTTTTATAATAATAGAATAGGGTGAAACTGAAATGGAAAGTAAAGTTTTGAATTATTATATTTATATTTATTTTTTTTTAAATTCAAAGTTTACTTTAAAAAAATGGTTATTTAATTAAAATTATAAAATATTTATATTATGTGTTGGAAATTTTTTGAGAAATTATCTTATAGATTATTTATTGAGGTGTTTCAAATTATCTACTTTGGTTAATTGTCACCATAACATGGAAAATCAGAGACCAATGTAGAAATCTTTAATATTTTTAAGGGTTATGATAAATTTGATTTAAATTTAGTTATATTTATACTAGCAATTGCACGAGATATTGCAATGGAAACGCCGTGAGGCAATATCATATAACATTAATTAATGTTTCTCTGACAATTTTTGAAAGGCAGAAAAATATCAAGAAAAGGCAAGGACCATGCTACGATGAAAACTTACATCTTGCTACCTTAGAGTAGGACCAAGCTCTAATCCTTGAACTCTATTGGAAAATTTCAATGACCACAGAGTTTCTCCCATGTCATTTTCATGGGGACTAATTTGTACAAATAAAGTCTTTGTGCATCCTCCTGAGTGAACACGCATCATATTGGTGTTAGGTGTTGTGCAAATACTCTGAGACAACACAATATCATACCGTCTCTATATGAGCTCATTCCTTCTGCCATCAGCTGCCAAAACATGGCTCCTCCACCTGCTCTTCCCATGCAAGCAGAAGCATACATACAGTGAAAACTTACATCTTGCTACCTCCGAGTAGGACAAAGCTCTAATCCTTGAACTCTATTGGAAAATTTCAGTGAGCACAGAGTTTCTCCCATGTCATTTTCATGGGGACTAATTTGTACAAATAAAGTCTTTGTGCATCCTCCTGAGTGACTGCATCATAGTGATGTTAGATGTTGTGGAAGGAATCTGACACAAGACAATATCATACCATCTCTATACATTCCTTCTACCATCAGCTGCCAAAACATGGCTCCTCCACCTGCTCTTCCCATGCTAGAAGAAGCATATATTTGTTTATAAACCATATCAAATAAATTGTCTCTCTAGTCGATGTTGAATCTTGGGTCTTTAAAGGATTTCCCAAAATCTACAAACAAAACTAGTTTCTTCAATATTCTGCTTCCATCTTCTAGATGGTTCTTTACCCAACCTAACCGAACAGGTAATAAATAAGGGAAAATTGCTCTTTATATTCAGACTGATGCCCTTCCAAACGAACTTGCTTTGTGTACAGACATATGCAGTGAATAATTAGGAATATGCTAATAAACCCCAGTTATTCTCCAAAGCGATAAGAAAATAAGGGCAAACTCATTTTAGAAATTCTTAATGCTACCGTTCCATCTTCACTTAGATTGTGGTGGAAATAGGAAGCTTTCCCAAAGGGTTGCAGGAAGAAAATGAGACAACAATAAGAAATTCAGTTGAATTTGGAGGAGATGAATGTGATGGCAAGGCAAATCTGTTAAACTTAAATAATCAAATATGTTGAATAAATCTGCCACCATTGGAAGAGGAACATTTAATCCCATGAAGCCACTGATGCGTTGGGCTGAAGGTCCCTCACCAATTTGAAGAATATACGGCTCTCTAATGATATTTCTCAAAGGAAACCAAGAAAACAATGTTCTGACACCATAGGGCGTTTATTATTAGCTCCATATTTGCTAAAATTTGCATTTTATGTCTTACAAACGTTCTAAAGCTAAGTTGTCTTCTTGCATAGACGCAGACGAACAATTTGCAAATGATGAGGAGAATTAGGGATTTAAAAATATAAATTTGCATGCCTGCTAGTTCCTAAAGAATATCCCAATAACTCTAGCACATATAAAGAGAAAATTATTTCTAGGAAAAGGAAAGGCAAATCTGTTAAACTTAAACGATCAAATATGTTGCATAAATCTGCCACCAACGACGTTGAAACAATACATTTACATTAGTCTCACGAAGAAGCATGAACCTGCCAAGTTCCAACACTAAAATATTTTTTAAAACATATATATGGAAATGTGTTCATCTCTTTATTGGATGCATTGTGCATTTGATTTTCATAAGTTCTCTTCCTGGGTGCACTTACTCTTTCTTGGCACGCACTTGCGTTTGATTCTTGGTGACATGCTTGGTTTTTTCAACACATGGATATTTGCTTGCTGGCACTCTCAGTTTGCTGCTGAGATTTGAAAAGTGGAATGAAAAAAACCAAAAGTGGAATTGCGTGGGGGTGGTTCCCTAGTGGTGAGCTTCACCAATTCACAATATACACCTAGTTGACTTAAAACACAAATAAACCATACGCCAAATTGACTTGAACAAAATTTCATATTTCTGGCACATTTATGATCCTCTTAGGTTAGCCATTTTCTTGGCTATTTTCGAACTTAGTTTTTACTTGTCTCTTCCAGTTTTCTCTACAAACCATTGCACAAACCACTACCATTTAATGGCCCCTCAAACAGCAGATTCGATGAACTTTTTACGAAGCGAAATCATACCAATTTCCAAGGCTAATTTGTGCTAAAATTTACTGTGTTTTGGTTGCTGCTTCCCCAGCGAAATTGTGCCTTTGTCAACGGCATTTCATGGCCCTTGAATACAGCGATTTGGTGGGTGCCTTGCCAACTAAAAATGTGCTCCCTTTTGTTGCGACTTGGTTGGTAAATTCTCAGCAAAATCATGGATCTAATCCTAGAGAATTCGTCCTCTTTCTATACTGCATTTTGGTCACCAAAACACCCAGCAAAAACGAACCTCTTGGCTTTGTCAATTGTGTCTGCAATTGTAAACTTGTGATATCACCTCTTTGACTTTGCATATTACATTTTTTTCAACCTTCACTAATTTCATCTTACTGGGCCCGGGTTGTCCACACATCTGCCTCTGCCCACAACTTAGCAATATTTTCATTATTGGTTTGATCAAATATCACTGATGATATGTTTCTCCCACTGTCATTGTTCATTGTATGTAGATTTATTGCATCTGCATTCAAATATTTCAAGGTAATGTCCTAGTTTGTTGTAGAATCCATTGTCAGAAAAGAGACACTTGTAGTCACTATAGGAAAGGCGTATCATCATTTGATATATTGATTGATCTAGATTCTATAGGAAGGGGAAGCTGGGTAGAATGTACCATATACGTGAGCTCTAGCTTGAATTTCACAACCCCAATATCTCAATGCAGTGTTAACATATATACAATTACTAAGGTCCATGGGTCTACAAATGATCTTGATCCTTTCTATAACATGTTGTCAAGCTTCTCAAAATTAAGCAAGTTGAGACAAACATATGACAAATGCGTCATCCTTTGAACCTTTCAATGTAACTAAGTTTGTAGTCGGAATCATGATTGGCCTCTCGAAAATGTCCTTTTGACCAGTGAATTTAATACCAAACCTAAGGATTGTAAGAAGATACATCGTTGAGTTCTCTCCACTGGTGAGTGACTAATTAATTAAAAGTATAGGATATCTACTTCTATTTGGCAATAAAACATATTCCTAAGGTATCTTTGATATGACCAATGAGGAAGTTTAATCTAGTTGCCACCGACAATATCGCAATCATAAAACGAAGTCCAAATAGAACATTGCTTGCCCATCCATTCACTATTCCATCTCATTGCTATGAACATATATGCCTCACATTCATTACAGAGCCATAAATTAAATTGTTTAATTTGTAGGGATTCAAGACTAATTTCCAATTAGCATGAGGCCTTATTATGAATGTAAGATCAATACTTTTCAAGTATAAATTTCTATGATAAAATAGTGACTGCAATTCAGGGTACAAATAGATCTGTTGGGAAACTTGACCATAAATCACTATTAGAAAATTTCACACAAGTGTTGTGCATAAGAAAATTATCAAGTATCTTAACAACACGATTACAAATAGCACAGGAAGGTAAGGAATACATCAGTTGAATAAGATATTTCCCTTGATATCATGCAAACAACATATCCATACTCTGCCATTGCAGAAACAAGTGTTCAATTTTTCCTTCTCTAAAAATGCAGAGAATGTTACCTCATTTTTAAAAGCTGAGTCACATTTTGTAAATGCCAGACCTGGGATCGATAACACTCTAGAGAGCTCTGTTGAAAGCAATAATCACAAATGTATCAATGACATTCTTTTCTTCTGCCTACAAAGATGAGCACCCCCAATCACACTTGTATGAAGCCACTGATGCGTTGGGTTAAAGGTCCCTCACCAATATACGGCTCTCTAATTCTATTGCTCAAAAGAAACCCAAGAAAACATTGTTCTGACACCACAGGGCGTTTACTATTACCTCCATATTTGCTAAAATTTGCATTTTCTGTTTTACAAACGTTCTGAAGCTAAGTTGTCTTCTCTGAGCATAGATGCAAACGAACAATTTGCAAATGATGAGGAGAATTAGGGATTTAAAAATATAAATTTGCATGCCTGCTAGTTCCTAAAGAATATCCCAATAACTCCAGCACATATAAAGAGCAAATTCTTTGTAGGAAAAGAAAAGGCAAATCTGTTAAACTTAAATGATCAAATATGTTGGATAAATCTACCACCAATGACATTGAAACAATACATTTATATTGGTCTCACGAAGAAGCATGAACCTGCCAAGTTCCAACACTAAAATATTTCTTAAAACGTATATATCGAAATGTGTTCATCTCTTTATTGGATGTGTTGTGCATTTGATATTCACGAGTTCTCTTCATGGGCGCACTTCTTCTTTCTTGGCACACACTTAATGTTTGATTCTTGGTGACATGCTTGGATTTTTCAACACCTGGATATTTGCTTGTTGGCTCTCTCGGTGTGCTGGTTGAGATTCAGAAAGTGGAATGACAAAAACCAAAAGTAGAATTGCGTGGGGGTGGTTCCCTGGTGGTGAGCTTCACCAATGCACAATATACACCTAGTAGACTTGAAACCCAAATAAACCATACACCAAATTGACTTGAACAAATTACATATTTCTTGCACATTTATGATCTTCTTAGATTAGCCATTTTCTTGGCTATTTTCGAACTTAGTTTTTACTTGTGTCTCTTCAAATTTTCTCTACAAATAATTGCAGAAACAATTGCCATTTAATGGCCCCTCAAATAGTAGATTCGATGAGCCTTTTACCAAGCGAAATCATACCAATTTCCACGGCTAATTCGTGCTAAAATTTACTGTGTTTTGGTTGCTGCTTCCCCAGCGAAATCGTGCCTTTGTCAATGGCATTTCGTGGCCCTTCAATACAATGATTTTATGGGTTCCTTACCACCAAAAAATGTGTTCCCTTTTGTTGCGACTTGGTTGGTAAATTCACAGCAAAATCATGGATCCAATCCTAGTGAATTTGTCCTCTTTTTACATTGCATTTTGGTGACCAAAAGACCCAGCAAAAACGACCCCCTTGGCTCTGTCAACCATGTCTGCAATTATAAATTTGTGATATTACCTCTCTGACTTTGCATATTACACTTTTTTTCAACCCTCACTAATTTCATCTTACTGGACCCTGGTTGTCCACACATTTGCCTGCGCTCACAACTTAGCCATATTTTCATTCTTGGTTTGAACAAATATCACTGGCGATATGTTTCTCCCACTGTCATTGTTCATTGTAAGCTGTCTTTTTGCATCTGCATTCAAATCTTTCAAGGCAATGTCCCAGCTTATTGTAGAATCCATTGATAGAAAAGAGACACTTACAATCACTATAGGAAAAACGTATCATCATTTGATATATTGATTGATCTAGATTCTATGGGAAGGGGAAGCTGGGTAGAATGTACCAATTTGGCCTGCAGACAAGTAGACCAAGAAAATGTTGGCCTGTAGATAGGCAGACCAAGAAAATGTTATACGGTCTCTACTAGAGCTTTTGAAAAATGTAACAGAATTCCACACTCCCAACGATGAAGATAAGATTTTCCGGTGGTGGTGTATCCATCGTCCAAAAAAGAATATCAGCAATCATCATTTTCTCCATTTCATATCTCTGGCCTGTGATTCATGTGTAGGTAGACCAAGAAAATGTCATACAATCTCTGCCAGAGCTTCTGAAAAATGTAACAGAAATCCACTCCCGACGATGAAGATAAGATTTGCCGGTGGTGGTGTATCCATCGCTCAAAAAAGAATATCAACGATCATCATTTTCTCCATTTCATACCTCTGGCGTGTGATTCATGTTACACATAATTATTCCTGAGTTAAAATTTAGGAACCATTAGTCATACTTAAACCATTATTCATACTTGCAGCTAATTTACCATTAGTTATAGTTCAACTAATTTAGCAGAGTTATAATCAGTGAAGTGAAATTAAATGGTTGACAATGTTTACGGCCATAAAAATAAGTACATGTTATTTGTAATTCTATTTGTAAATCCAAAACAAAAGTGGAGGTTTGCAATCGAGATAATTTGTAAAGCCACTACCAAAGTGGAGGTTTGTAATCCAGATCATTTGTAATTTGTAATCCAGAAATTTGTAATTCAGAGTATTTGTAAAGCCAAGACAAAAGTGGAGGTTTGTAGTCCAGATAATTTGTAATTTGTAACGGAGATAATTTGTAAAGTAGGTTTGTAATCCAGATAATTTGTAAACCGAGGACAAAATATGAGGTAGGAAATTGAAAAACAGTTTGGAAACTCTTGATTTTATGGGTTGTATCATATATTCCATGAAAAAATTCACATTCTATCAATAATTTTTATATTTTAAATAATGGAAATTTTAAAATTTACATTTAGAAATAGACCATTAGTTATACTTAAATCATTATTCATACTTGGAGCTAATTTACCATTATTCATAGTTCAGCTAATTTAGCAGAGTTATAATCAGTGAAGTAAAATTAAATGGTTGATAAATGTTTACGGCCATAAAAATAAGTATATGTTATTTGTAATTCAGAGTATTTGTAAATCCAAGACAAAAGTGGAGGTTTGTAATCCAGATAATTTGTAAAGCCACGACCAAAGTGGAGGTTTGTAATCCAGATAATTTGTAATTTGTAATCCAGAAATTTGTAATTCAGAGTAATTGTAAAGCCAAGACAAAAGTTCAGGGATACAAGCACTTTCAAATTCAAATATTTTAAACCATGGTACACTTTCAATGTGAAGGTGATCAAGAGTTTCTAAATAAGAAGATATGGTGAGATTACAATGGATACATAGCCCACCTTCATTTTGAAGATGACTTCAACAAATGCTAGAATAATTCCAAATCAAACATTTAGATTGCATATTCCAACCTCTTGATTGAAATTCTTGAATGACAATGAAATCCTTACCATGCTGTTTGCCTTTGGCTTATCAGAAGGATAATCTCCTCCAGAACTTGGCACTGCTGGAATAATTACTATTGTCTGCAAAAGTTTAGATGTTTCTCCAGCATTTAGATAATTGATATTTGGGATATTCTCATGAAGTCCATTTTCTAATTCCTTCATTTCATTAATTAGGCTTGCTGATCGTATAAGATTGTAGGTATAAGTCCATGTGAAGATACTGCCAATCTAGAAAGCCAATTTGAAACAATCAGAAAATAACAAAGGATACACCCTGCTTGGATTTATCATCTACAGAAGGAAGTAAACTTCTTAAGTGTAGAAATGAGCATATTTGGGTTACTAATAATAAAGAAACATTGTCAATGCTAAGTTTAAAGTCCAGAAAATTAGTTAGAATCATATCGCCATAGAAAGTGAAACATAGGCTGTCCCATTTAGTTTGCAAATGCCAGGCTCTCCAAAAGGACTTTCCCGTTCATGACACAATGCAGGAACAACGATGATAAGAAGATTTCCCATGTTTCCTGTATACAATTAGAATTTGACAACGTTATTCAGGATGCAGTTACTTCTGTTTAAAAATTTGGGATTGTTAATTTAAAAATGTAGTCTGTTTCTCCTTCAACTAAACTCTTTCTGAAAACTAATTAACAGAGACAACTTAATGTGGGTTAAGGATCACGCTGTTTGCTCTTTTGCAGACGAATGAATATAACACAACAAACTATTTTTGAAATAAACGGAACATTGGATCAATACATCAAAGATCAACCTGGTTTTTAACCTACATTTCATAACAGAAGAACATGCATTTAGTTGCTCCATTGTCTTTCCTTATGTTACATCTAAGATCAGCTATACTATAAATATTCAAAACTGCACAACCTATGCTATAAATGTTCAAAACTGTACAATGCAACAGATATAAGTACACATACCTCCACAGCAGTTTGCAACAACTATGCCATTTAAATATTCTGGAGGCTTGGTTATTTTAACAATAATCCATCCGAGGATAGCTCCAATGAAAAATTTAAGAAAAACATTGAATGGCATGGACCACCTGAAAAAAGAGAAATGCAGCTAGCTTTAAGGAAGGAAAAAGCAATATAGAAAAAATAGATAGGGCATTTTGAGTAATAATGCGATAAGAAGCAAATGTTAATGAAAATTCTTCTGTTTCAGAAATAAAGGCTACCAGCAAACACTCTCCCATAACCTTTAGAATCTTTGTAATTTTACATGGTTTAATGTGTGTCATGGGAATACCAATAAATTATGACTTCATAGTAAAATCTCCCAGGAATATTAGAAGAAAACGGCATCTATTTTCCAAGGAAATGCCCAATTTTCTAGGGATGGCGCCTTTAGAAACTTTGTAAATTTAGATGGTTTAAAAAAGTGGGGCATAGGAATACCAATAAATTATGACTTCATAGTAGAATCTCCAAGGAATATTAGCAGAAAAGTTAACAGCATCTATTTTCCAAGGAAATGCCCAATTTTCTAGGCATGGCTAAAGAACAATTTCTACAAGAATTTGATTCAAATTCATCGAGACTTATCCAACTAAAATTGGTAAGTGAAGAAATCGGTAATCAAGTCAGCACTTCCAAGATTATTGTACTTGGCTATTTAGCAAAGTGTGTTAAATAGAAAGTTTTCTCTATGACCAATTAAAATAAACTTTCTTGGGAAAAAATTGAACTAATGTCTTCTAAATCTCTCTTTTGAGAATTATGATTGTTTCAATCGTAATCTAAACATCAAAAGAATCTTGATTCTCTTGATTCCCCGACAGCCTACCGACCAAGTATTTGAGACAACAACTCAGGGTTAGACCAAGGTCTTCGAGAACCATCTTCTTTTCTTTGTTCAAAATGTTAAAATAGATTTATCCTTTTCATTATGTCACTTAGAAATTCCATATACTCCGAATGTACCCCTCCAGCCCAAAAGTAATGCATATGGTTAAGTTTAAGGGTATACCTGCAATCAATTTTGCAATAATTTCATTATTCATATATAAGTGTAGGAAAGAGGCCCACACATCTCTAATGTGGAAAGTATGAAAGATATAATGTGACAAGACAAAATCGGTATTGTTTATCCCAAATTCAAACAAATGCAGATTTGTCAAGCATGAAGCATATTAGCAGAAAACTTAACGATCTATTGAAACCACTATCTTTGTAACTTACAGTGTCGAAATTTGTTGGACTGTCTACTTTGCAATGGTGGAAAATGCATGTAGCAATACATGGCTTCAGAGCCAAGTGCCGAAAAATTCCTAAGTCATCCAATGCTACATATAGTTGTATAACCCTGAATCTACCTATTTATTGGACAAACCCTAAAGGGCCTTTGGACCTCTTTCACCAGCCATGAACTCGTGACTCTGAACTGTAACTAAATTTAGCAAAAACAAAGCCATGATTTCATGTTTCGAATGCTTTACCTGAATCCTGGCATCAGATATGTCACTCTCCAGCATACCATGAAGCTATCTGCTTTTATTTTCATGCAGAAATCTAGATGATCAGTTTGGTACCCAAAGTACAAGCGGATACAGACTATTTCTCTGAAAATAACCATTCCCTGAAACGCACAAAGAAAATAACCCTCTTTGGCACTAATAGTGTCACAAGGTCTAGAATGTATACTATGGCAGAGTCAATGATGCTAAATTCTACCATAGAGGATACTAGCCTAGGTCTCTATTGAAACATAGAATTGGAAAAAACCTAAAAGGCAAACAAAAACCAAATAGCAAAAAACAATGAAGCCAAACAGAATTTACTATAGAACAAACCTATAACAGGGCAAAGAAAATCGTCTGCGTAGGAAGGTAATGCTCTAAATTTTTTCAACGAACAACTTCGACTGTCCCAAAGATTGAATGTCAACTCCATTTTATATAATATGATCTGACACTGCCCTGAGCAGGTAAATCGGCGTACAGAGAGCGCCGACATACAATATTGTTCTGTGTGCCGGCACTGAATAGAGGATGTGATATTCCCAGTAGTATGATGCCCCTGGATTCAGTACAGATGGGCGCAATTCAAGCTGTTGTAGGTAGCCAATGTCGAGGTTTGCGTCGTTCTGGTGGGGCGTGAGCTTTAGAATAGAAACGAATTGCCCTGTGCATTAGTTCTGTAGGAGATGGAAGGTAGCCACGATTAAATTCTTCATGACATCGATCAGGCCTACGCTGCAAAGAACAATACCGCATCCCTGGTAACTACTCAACATTTAAACAGCCAGGGGGCACAACTGCTCTCCCGCGAGAACCCTACGGAATCCGTTTCCTCACCTTCTTGTAATCGTAAGCCCGTTCGAAATGTCGTTCCCACGAACAGTACCAGCAAATCTTCCATGCATTGCAGTTCAAAATAAATGGGAGCTGGGAGCTGAACAGTTCAGAGGGAGGATTGATCGACGGTTAAAGTTGTTCTAATCGTCTAACATCTAATCGTACGGTGTGTAAGGATGACAAATAGGCAAAGAGGGATGGGTCTCAGAGGTAAACGCCTTACGACGTAATTATTTCAATTTTTTTTATTAATATTTTTTATTTTTATTTTTAATTAATCTTTTTTATTAAAATTTATTTTTAATTATAAATATATTTAATTTAATATTAAATACTAATTGAGCTAGATCTTGAGCACAATAATTGTTGATATAAAAGAGTAAAACATGAAAACACATTAGAAATAGTAAAAGAAGAATTAATAAAAAAGTCACAAATTGACACAACTTAATGATTGTCGAGCATAAAGATAGATTGATCTTTGTTAAGATAAGTTGTAGTTACCATTACTTTGTCATACTCAGTAAATCTTCTATCTTAAAGGGATCTATATAAAGGAGGATCTCATTCTCAAAGGCCAAGTTGGATTAAAAAAATAGGTTCATAAGGTACAGGTAGCCATAAATAAGGAAAATGGTCATTTAATTAAGAATGAAAAATA